>CANNZV010002260.1:176167-282399 GCA_947561585.1 Caprella mutica
CATAATATTACCTGATAGAACATCGTAACAGTGACTCTTTTCTCTGATAGTACATCATCACAGTGACTCTTTTCTCTGATAGTACATCATCACAGTGACTCTTTTCTCTGATAGTACATCATCACAGTGACTCTTTTCTCTGATAGTACATCATCACAGTGAATATTTCTCTGATAGTACTTTTCGATATTTACTGGTGTCTCGTTAAACAGCTATTTGTTGCGTATAATCTTCTCTAGATTATGATCGATAGTGAAAGCCAATACTATTTACTACATTATTTTAGAAATATTGCTAAGCTTCTTGGAGAAGATAGATGTTAATGATCTTCTCTAGATTATTTTTTGAGTTCGTAAAATGTATATTATTTTTCTAGCATAAGTTATAGCTATGGTTTCTCATTCTCTCCTTATGAAAAAAGTAAATGCAAAATGATGCCATATATTGTCAATTTGTTAATAACAATGATAGTACTTATATACAGCATATCTTCTCTCTAATCATCCTCATTAGTAGACTCCTTTATAATGATCTTACCTCTATAGTGAACATATTTAATTTATACGACCACAACTTGTCACGAGTTTTCTATGCATCTCTATAGTGTATATTAGTTAAGCAATACGTATCGTATAATGAATTTATTTAGAAAAAAGAAAGAAAATATTTTGTACAGTGAACTAGTTGAAGTTCTCTATTAAAGAGTTCTACTGTAAATGGAGTCTATGAAATACAATTGCATCGTTAAAATGATAGCAATATATTAAATATAGGTACTGTAACCAAATACCAAATATGATCGAAGATAAGTTATTGTACATAAGTTAAAATATGTATTGCAATGTGTATACGGAATATTTTAAGGAATTTTTTGTGCACATAAATACTAAAAATAGTAAAAACTAATCTGAAGGGAAATATGAAATTTTTAAAGTACGCTGAGGTGGGCGCGTGAATTTGTTTGCTGGTTCCGAACCTCCGAATAGCGAACCCGATTTTCAAAGTTTTGGTGCAAATATTCATCCCGAACATTTGTCCGCGAACCTCTGAATCTTAATTCCGATACTTTTAGAACATATCCGAACATAAATTTTACTCCTTCATGAATAAAATTTCCTAATCATTCCTAGAGATTTCAAATTGAAAAAGTTTTATTTATAAAATATCTACATTAATTTTATTACACCAATATTACTAGATATGAAAATTATTATTACAATTTGAAACAATTTATTCCCGAGAAAGTAAGACACTGTGTGTAGTGAAGGACGGAGGGCAGTTACATGTTAAGAACGTATAGTGAACAAGTTCAGTTGTAAATTGAAACGTACAACAAAGGTTAATATAGTAGTTTTTATCTTAATTACCTTATGTTTGGTTAAAAAGAAGCTTAATACCTTATGAAAAAGCTATTTTAACAGCTAGGAGCTAGAATGGTTAAATTTCCAGATAATAAACCAGATTGGAAAAGAGCTCGATCTAGCTAAAAAAAACCTGGATTGACCGGAAAATGCCGACAGAAAATAAATTTCAGAAGTATTGCGTCCACAAGTTTGGTCATCTTCGTTTTTTTCGAATTAATCTCGAGATAAGGAGGTTGGGATTAGAAAAAAAAGATGTTCCTGGCTAGTACTATCAATAAGTGCAATTTTCCTTCATATAAATTCCATGCTGAAATGCAATAACTACACATCATTATAATATCTACCCCTGACTACCTCTAGGTAGACCTTCTTTTTGCTATAAATTATATTGTATGTTTTAAGTTTGGTTTGGTTTGGCGCAATTATTCAATAGCTTTCTCTTTTATCTTTCCTCAATTTCTTCCTCTTCCTTCTGCCTTGCTATATACAATCAATGTGTAGACAGAATGACTGCGTAGGTCTCTTATCCATGGGTGCCTATTATATCCATCCATGCGCTGGGTTGACACGGTTACCTGTGGTAGCCGAGTAGTCGACATGGTGCATTGAACATACTTTCACTGTCCCCTCTTCTACGAGGCTTTGCATCACCTCGCACTGGATAGTGACAACTTTTATACCCTGAAAATAATAATAATATATTTACACAACTACCCATCTTTATATCTACACAAGAGCACATCATTATATCTACACAACTACCCATCATTATATCTACACAAGAGCACATCATTATATCTACACAAGAGCACATCATTATATCTACACAAGTGCACATCATTATATCTACACAAGAGCACATCATTATATCTACACAAGTGCACATCATTATATCTACACAAGAGCACATCATTATATCTACACAAGTGCACATCATTATATCTACACAAGAGCACATCATTATATCTACACAAGAGCACATCATTATATCTACACAAGAGCACATCATTATATCTACACAAGTGCACATCATTATATCTACACAAGAGCACATCATTATATCTACACAAGTGCACATCATTATATCTACACAAGAGCACATCATTATATCTACACAAGAGCACATCATTATATCTACACAAGAGCACATCATTATATCTACACTAGTGCACATCATTATATCTACACAAGTGCACATCATTATATCTACACAAGAGCACATCATTATATCTACACAAGAGCACATCATTATATCTACACAAGTGCACATCATTATATCTACACAAGTGCTCATCATTATATCTATACAAGAGCACATCATTATATCTACACAAGAGCACATCATTATATCTACACAAGAGCACATCATCATATCTACACAACTACCCATCATTATATCTACACAAGAGCACATCATTATATCTACACAAGTGCACATCATTATATCTACACAAGAGCACATCATTATATCTACACAAGTGCACATCATTATATCTACACAAGAGCACATCATTATATCTACACAAGTGCACATCATTATATCTACACAAGTGCACATCATTATATCTACACAAGAGCACATCATTATATCTACACAAGAGCACATCATTATATCTACACAAGTGCACATCATTATATCTACACAAGAGCACATCATTATAACTACACAAGAGCACATCATTATATCTACACAAGTGCACATCATTATATCTACACAAGAGCACATCATTATATCTACACAAGTGCACATCATTATATCTACACAAGTGCACATCATTATATCTACACAAGAGCACATCATTATATCTACACAAGAGCACATCATTATATCTACACAAGTGCACATCATCATATCTACAAAAGTGCTCATCATTATATCTACACAAGAGCACATCATTATATCTACGAAAGTGCACATCATTATATCTACACAAGTGCACATCATTATATCTACACAACTACCCATCATTATATCTACACAAGAGCACATCATTATATCTACACAAGAGCACATCATTATATCTACACAAGTGCACATCATTATATCTACACAAGAGCACATCATTATATCTACACAAGTGCACATCATTATATCTACACAAGAGCACATCATTATATCTACACAAGTGCACATCATTATATCTACACAAGAGCACATCATTATATCTACACAAGAGCACATCATTATATCTACACAAGAGCACATCATTATATCTACACAAGTGCACATCATTATATCTACACAAGAGCACATCATTATATCTACACAAGTGCACATCATTATATCTACACAAGAGCACATCATTATATCTACACAAGAGCACATCATTATATCTACACAAGAGCACATCATTATATCTACACTAGTGCACATCATTATATCTACACAAGTGCACATCATTATATCTACACAAGAGCACATCATTATATCTACACAAGTGCACATCATTATATCTACACAAGTGCTCATCATTATATCTACACAAGAGCACATCATTATATCTACACAAGAGCACATCATTATATCTACACAAGAGCACATCATTATATCTACACAACTACCCATCATTATATCTACACAACTACCCATCATTGTATCTACACAAGAGCACATCATTATATCTACACAAGTGCACATCATTATATCTACACAAGAGCACATCATTATATCTACACAAGTGCACATCATTATATCTACACAAGAGCACATCATTATATCTACACAAGTGCACATCATTATATCTACACAAGAGCACATCATTATATCTACACAAGAGCACATCATTATATCTACACAAGTGCACATCATTATATCTACACAAGAGCACATCATTATATCTACACAAGAGCACATCATTATATCTACACAAGTGCACATCATTATATCTACACAAGAGCACATCATTATATCTACACAAGTGCACATCATTATATCTACACAAGTGCACATCATTATATCTACACAAGAGCACATCATTATATCTACACAAGAGCACATCATTATATCTACACAAGTGCACATCATTATATCTACACAAGTGCTCATCATTATATCTACACAAGAGCACATCATTTTATCTACACAAGTGCACATCATTATATCTACACAAGTGCACATCATTATATCTACACAAGTGCTCATCATTATATCTACACAAGAGCACATCATTATATCTACACAAGTGCACATCATTATATTTACACAAGTGCACATCATTATATCTACACAAGAGCACATCATTATATCTACACAAGTGCACATCTTTATATCTACACAAGTGCACATCATTATATCTACACAAGTGCACATCATTATATCTACACAAGTGCACATCATTATATCTACACAAGAGCACATCATTATATCTACACAAGTGCACATCATTATATCTAAACAAGTGCACATCATTATATCTACACAAGAGCACATCATTATATCTACACAAGTGCACATCTTTATATCTACACAAGTGCACATCTTTATATCTACACAAGTGCATATCATTATAACTACACAAGTGCTCATCATTATATCTACACAAGTGCACATCATTATATCTACACAAGTGCACATCATTATATCTAAACAAGTGCACATCATTATATCTACACAAGAGCACATCATTATATCTACACAAGTGCACATCATTATATCTACACAAGAGCACATCATTATATCTACACAAGTGCACATCTTTATATCTACACAAGTGCACATCATTATATCTACACAAGTGCTCATCATTATATCTACGCAAGAGCACATCATTATATCTACACAAGAGCACATCATTATATCTACACAAGTGCACATCATTATATATACACAAGTGCACATCATTATATATACACAAATGCGCATCATTATACCCAGGTAGCCATGTTTCTTGGGACAACATTTACAATATTGGAACAACATTGGCCCGAAAATCATGGCTACCTGGGTATCAACACAACTACACATGATAATATCTACACAGAGCAGATATTCTGTGACGCTCTCGATCCTCTTCATTTTATAGTTAACGCGATTTGTCCAATTAGGCAAACCTTATTTTCAGGATTTACGACACGAGGTTAGAGAGTCAAACTCGTATGTTCGACTGTCGAACATTTGGTTCAGATTTAATGGTGATACATTGGACAACTATTGTCCAATGTATCACCATAGAGTCTGTTTGACTATTGCTTTGCATTTCATCGCGTTTTTATCATAGGAATAGTAATTAGGTGTCCGGAAAAAGACCAGCCAGAAAATTGCCAACGCAGAATACTGTCAGTCACTTATTTTATGTTCATCATTATTTCTCTATTATTATTTTTTTGATATATATATTATTTATATACTTGCCCAGGAGATATCTTATCAATATAAAAAAAAAGAATGTAGTCTATTGTACCCGCTATTTTGCTGTACTGCAAACTTTAGCAGGGTGTTTGGGCTGTGCCACGCCCCCCTATACACTTATTAGTTAATCTCCATAGCCAATCAATGAGTTAGCAACCTTAAAAATGTTATCTGCAAGGAACAATATTTTTAAAACTACATTCTTCGTGGTAATAACCTTTTAACTACACACTGATATTGATGCATTTGTTAATGCAATTATCCAAACATGTAGTTTCGAAATTCACAATATTGTATATCTGATGATTATTCTAATTAGACCTAATTCAATTTAAATTTGAATTAATTTAAGCATAATCTTATATAGGTAATACCACTCACATTAATATATATATATATTGATTGAATTAACTACTTAAAGGGTAAAATTACGAGCAATCTCTAAGATTAGGTCGTATGAGAATTAAATCTTTGATGTTAAGAAACTTCAATACTGGCGATTGGTTTAATATTGTCGATATTTGGAAATGTTGATAAGGAACTCCCTAAAGGGTTTGCCATTTAAATTACTCTAATTGCTTTAGATTTTACGATTTTATTACCTCAGGTAGTCGTTCATTGAATTTTTATGGGACAATTCGATAAAGTAATTCCCTAATTAAATTAATTCAAAGAATGAATTTAATTTATGGTTAATTTGCTAGGTACCTCCGTAGGTGTCGATGTTCAAGCAACCTTTTTCTTTTATCTAATGAGGTTATTATCTGTCACCTTTAGTCCATTTATACAAATGTATGACAAATTTTACTGATAGGCTGATATCAGTAAAGTCATTTAGAACTTAGTGGGTCACTCGATGCCTATGAATGAACTTTACTGGTACAGTCCACGAATAATTTTACTGATATACAGAGTCATTTATAATTCTATCACCGAGCTCTAACCTACTGAAAAATCTGCAGCATGCTTTACACTCACTATTTTCCGGCAAACCTCTGGCTAACGATGACTGGAATTTGTAAATTTGTAAGGAGAACAAAAAGATTTTGAGAGTCTAGCAGATCGTTCAGTGATACGACAAATTGGTGCAGAACTTAACTCAGATCTCAACACTCTACCTTCCACTGCTCTCTGATGGAGAAAAGATTTGATGAGGAAGGCAGGCATCTTAGCTTCTATTATCAACATGCAGTGATGGTCATGTGGCAAAGAGTAGCGTGTGGGGATAAACATCTGAATGTACATCTTGGGAGTAGTGCAAGGCAAAGGTAATTGCAGTGAGAGGCATTGCATTGCAATCCAGAAAACTTAAATCTGTATATTGCCACAGTTGAACAACAGAATCTTTCAAGTTTTGGCTTTCATCAATATAATTCCGTTACAGTTTTTTTTCTTCTAACTTTCTGATGCCTTTCGTACATGTGGAAGTACTTTGCAGGTTCTTTAACCCATAAGGACTGAAGTAAATGAATTCATCTCTCTTTTTGAATTTTATTTCGTATTCAAAAGAATATTCATTTTAAATGATAATTAATGTTCTTCATATTATACATACGAGTTCAACTTTAGTCATTTTTTTTTGCGGGAACAATTACTTTGGTGTTACTGCATATATATTTTATAATTAGAGAACTGTATGTGAAATATATCGTATGCGAATAATATAAATACATTTTACATTATATGGACTTAGGAAGGTATGGGGTTAGGATGGTATGGGCTTAGAAAGGTATGGGGTTAGGAAGGTATGGGGTTAGAAAGGTATGGGGTTAGGAAGGTATGGGGTTAGGAAGGTATGGGCTTAGGAAGGTATGGGGTTAGGATGGTATGGGCTTAGAAAGGTATGGGGTTAGAAAGGTATGGGGTTAGAAAGGTATGGGGTTAGGAAGGTATGGGGTTAGGAAGGTATGGGCTTAGGAAGGTATGGGGTTAGGATGGTATGGGCTTAGAAAGGTATGGGGTTAGAAAGGTATGGGGTTAGAAAGGTATGGGGTTAGAAAGGTATGGGCTTAGAAAGGTATGGGGTTAGAAAGGTATGGGGTTAGAAAGGTATGGGGTTAGGAAGGTATGGGCTTAGAAAGGTATGGGGTTAGAAAGGTATGGGCTTAGAAAGGTATGGGGTTAGAAAGGTATGGGGTTAGGAAGGTATGGGGTTAGGAAGGTATGGGGTTTGGAAGGTATGGGGTTTGGAAGGTATGGGGTTAGGAAGGTATGGGGTTAGGAAGGTATGGGGTTAGGAAGGTATGGGGTTTGGAAGGTATGGGGTTTGGAAGGTATGGGGTTAGAAAGGTATGGGGTTAGGAAGGTATGGGGTTAGGAAGGTATGGGGTTTGGAAGGTATGGGGTTTGGAAGGTATGGGGTTAGGAAGGTATGGGGTTTGGAAGGTATGGGGTTTGGAAGGTATGGGGTTAGGAAGGTATGGGGTTAGGAAGGTATGGGCTTAGAAAGGTATGGGGTTAGGAAGGTATGGGGTTTGGAAGGTATGGGGTTTGGAAGGTATGGGGTTAGGAAGGTATGGGCTTAGAAAGGTATGGGGTTTGGAAGGTATTGGGTTAAGAAGGTATGGGGTTTGGAAGGTATTGGGTTAAGAAGGTATGGGGTTAGGAAGGTATGGGGTTAGGAAGGTATGGGGTTTGGAAGGTATGGGGTTAGGAAGGTATAATGGAAGAAGATATGGGGTTAGGAAGGTATAATGGAAGAAGATATGGGGTTAGGAAGGTATAATGGAAGGAGATATGGGGTTAGGAAGGTATAATGGAAGAAGATATGGGGTTAGGAAGGTATAATGGAAGGAGATATGGGGTTAGGAAGGTATAATGGAAGAAGATATGGGGTTAGGAAGGTATAATGGAAGGAGATATGGGGTTATGAAGGTATAATGGAAGGAGATATGGGGTTAGGAAGGTATAATGGAAGGAGATATGGGGTTAGGAAGGTATAATGGAAGGAGATATGGGGTTATGAAGGTATAATGGAAGGAGATATGGGGTTAGGAAGGTATAATGGAAGGAGATATGGGGTTAGGAAGGTATAATGGAAGAAGATATGGGGTTAGGAAGGTATAATGGAAGGAGATATGGGGTTAGGAAGGTATAATGGAAGAAGATATGGGGTTAGGAAGGTATAATGGAAGGAGATATGGGGTTATGAAGGTATAATGGAAGGAGATATGGGGTTAGGAAGGTTTAATGGAAGGAGATATGGGGTTAGGAAGGTATAATGGAAGAAGATATAGGGTTATATACATATAGGAAGGTATGAAAGGAAGCTATTTAGCTTGGAAGGTATTCAGTTAGGTAGGCATAACTTGCAATAGGAGATTAATGTTAATAAGAAGCATAAAAATAGGAAATAAAAATAAAAATGAAATATTATTCGTGGATAAAATTAATTCTTGTTTTCATATACTCGGCAATGTTTATTCATTTCCTTTAAAGGAGATAGAGCGTTTAAAATAAATTTAGTTATTTATTCAATTAAAAGTTTTACAAGATAATTGAAGCAAATGGGATTATCATCTTTAAAAAAATTAATGGTAGTCGAATATATTTTTCCTCTAAAATTTAGAGTCAAATAGTGGAAAAAAACCAACAGATGTTAACCTACTGTATGCAAACTTTATTAATATTATATACCCAACATATCCTTTATCCTACTGTGTCCATTGCTTGACAATATATACTTACTTAAGGATTTTATCTAATATAGAGACTTATAGTCTGTAAAAAGTAAAAGTTTGTCTTATTCAAATGCAAATTATTGGTCTGAGATTTCGTGCGTAGTCGGTTAAGTAATTATACTGCAGCTGTTCGAAGAAATCACGTGTGTTTTAGTGCTGAGTTATACAAGAAATATCAGAATGAATGAATTCATTGAAATAGTGTAAACTAAAAAAAGACCTAACATATTCTTCCCTGACTCCCCCGTGGAGAAAATTATCTCTGGCTGAATCATTATTACAAATATTTTTTCATGTGCTGACGGTAGGGTAAGTTTCGAGTTATCGAACGGTTCATCATTTTCGACCATGTAAGAAAAACTGTATAATTTAACATTTTCTATATATTCTATTAAGACATAGAGTACCTGTCCGCTAAGAATAACGTTTTCTTAATAGTAGTAATTTAATATATGTACATACTTCTGAGCTGTGCCCACAGATTTAGCTGGAGATATTAATTGAATAATGACCATATAGCAGATACTCATAGGGTATGTACAGGGTCACCCACAAAAAAGTGTACCCAAACTTTATATTCGCTAATTTAAACAACTAGTGAAGGTACAGTTTTCTTTCAAGTATCATTTTGTTTGTTTGACCCTTCTACATCCACAGTTAAATTTTCATAAAGTTATAATTCTTTTTGTGAATATAACAATGACTTAATTGATGGGTGGTGCAAATGGTCAGAAAACGGACAATGAAGTAAGTTATTAATAGTAATATCTTTATTTGACAAAATTCCCATCAATAAAAACAGATTTATTTCTAGGTTTTAAGAATAGTCATGTAACTATTCCTTCTATAAAATAATGACAATCTGGAGAAAAATGATTATGTACAAAAAGGAAGGCACAAGTTTAAATTTGCTGAATAAAATTGATTTTGTTTTCGAATCTTACTGTCTTCATACGACCTGATCGAACGACCCTAGCTTGTTAAAATTTAAACTTGTGCCTTCATTATTGTACCTAAACACTTTTCTCCATATTGTCATTATTTTATAAAAGGAGTAGCTATATGAATATTCTTAAAAACTAGAAGTAAATCTGTTTTTATTAAATAGAGATCATATCTAATGAAAATATTGTAATTGTTTGAACTTACTTCATTGACGTTTTCTTACCATTTGCATCACCAATCAATTAAGTCGTTAAGGGCTACCCTTTATATTGTAAAGAGTTCTTTAAAAACAAACATTGTATATTTTAAATAATTTCTAATTTAGTTCATGTAAACTGATATAAGAATTAGTACCATGCTACCAGCCATGGTAACATATTCAGTCTAAATTCTGAAAATTAGGCTATAACCTTTAACCGCGAATTTTTACTGCTCGAGATTGGAACTTCTCAACGTGTTTTTTGGTTGAAATGTTTTTAGAATTATTTCCTCTTTTTTTTGATATAGAAGACTGAAAAACCTATGTTACACTTTTGGTCAAACTGCTCTCGATTAGTGGTACATAGTACTATGGGACCACTCTTACTATATGGGTAATATTGCTATAGTGGTTCACAATGTAAGCAGAACGCATTCACAGTCATGCTGGCATATTTCAAGCATTTCGGCCTGAGAATTAGAAGTATTTAGTCTATTTTGCGGTGAGGGTTAAAGCGTGAAAAACCACAGACAGACACACAAATAAATAGGAGGAAATAATTTACTAGGTACATAATAATAAGACTATATGGATATACAGTTTTTCATAACCAACACCGTATATATCACAGTCTATTGGCAGGAAATGGTGTGCGGTTTAACTGTTCAAATGAATATCAGTTAATCACAATTATTGTCACTCAATATGATATTTTTCATAGCTCTCTAACCCCAGCACACTCAATCACTGCATAGAGACATTAGCTATGTTCACATGCAAGCGTCAGGCTCCATTACTCATTTAACCTGAACTCATCGATTGTAACTTCAAAGCTTCAGTAATTCGACAAATGTAATGATTATAAATTTATTGTATTAACCTTAGTTAGAATAGTTTGGTGTTGAAGAAGTTCAATGATGTACACTCCTCAGTAAATATCAAAGAAATAGTCATATTTTGTGATGGTACTGAATTAAAACACGCATATCTATTATTAATAACAGGATTATCTGACACATTATAGTACAGGAATGGGAAGACGTTTATTTACCAATCATTTAAACCCACACTTAATTAACATCGTGGGAGGTTATGGTTGGGCCACCGATGAATAATAAGGAATCTCATTTATTTTTATGACTCTATCTCTACTATATACATTATACACTATATCTTTAATGCAATAGTATCAATGATCATCAAATTCACTTCCTTTTTTCAGATTTTCTCCTCCTCTATCATTGAAATAATGAGATGGAAACATTCTGCATGAAAGGAAGATCTAAGAGAGTGATTTTTTATTGAATTAAATAGCTTAATTAAATGATTAAGTAGTAGAAGATATATGAGATACACTAGGATAGTAGAATATAATGTTGACTGTCTTTTCAATATTCGGAGACAATCATAACTCTATCTGAAATACGGTTCTAGGACAACTCGCCGCTGGACAATTCGCCGCCGGACAACTCGCCGCGGACAATTCGCCGTGCGGACAATTCACCGATAGGACAACTCGCCGCAAGGACAACTCGCCGCGTGATTTATGTTTCAACGGCGTATGCATCATTTACATTTTACATATATTGAAAAATATTATAAGTTTAACAAAGGTATATTTTTAGAAATACGCTCAAGAGTGACATAAAAAAAATATTTGACAAATTTCATTATTTCAATATATACATATTTTTTTTGTCGTATTTTTCTCTGTGAGAATATTTCAGACTGCAAAAATATTAGAGCTATTAATTTAAAATTTAGTAGTGTTTAATGTGTGCCTCGTTGACGTCAAAAGAAAATTAGATAAATATTAAAAATCAGAAAGCAAACTGGCTCCTTGGACCAAGACACAAACCACCAGTCAGTGACAATGCTCATGGATGCTGAAAAAAAAAAGACAAAAAAAAAGACAAAAGCACCTGGGTCTACACCCAAGAAGAGAAGAGGAAAATGAAGAGGTGATTAGTTAATGTTATTAGCCTACCTAATTCAAAAATATGATACCTCGTAGTTAAAGAACCTTTCATTTGCACTGATGTACTATAGTACTAGTTTTAACTTTTAAACTAAAGTAATTTTTATAAATCATCAAACGTATTAAGAAGATATCCGAACTGGTTTTCTTTCCAATAGCAACTTATTTTTAGCAAAATATTTTCAAATAGAACGAAAATAAATTTATTGTTGATTTACAACACTCACTATGTTCATAATAGTTTAGGTTATATTTCTATTAAAAAAATATTTCATTCAACTTTTGAAAAGGAAAAGAAAACATTTTCAAATAGGGCTAAGAAAATTTCATAAGTAATTTACAACACGCAGTTTATATTTATATTTTTATATATAAATGATCTATACGGCGATAAAATATGAATCACACGGCAAGTTGTTTTGGTGGCGAACTGTCCTAGCGGCGAATTGTCCTAGCGGCGAATTGTCCGGCGGCGAGTTGTTTGGCGGCGAGTAGTCCGGTCACCCTGAAATACAGATTAAAAGTTGGCAATATTCAATAGTAAAATAAAAAAGTAAATATATTGACTTCGTGATTAACTTATTTTGTTAAATAAAAGTATATGTTTTCTGAGACTCAAAAACGATATGTTTGCCTATATGATGTATGTTCGATAGATAACATTCAACTCATTGCATATTACTGCATGAAAGATATATGAATTGTAATTTTAGGTTGATTTAACTTGCAAATAATCACTATTTTCATAGTTCAATTAACTGCTAACTACCATAATTCAATTATTAGACATTCATTATCTTATATGTACTGATTTAATTGATTACTTTTATTCATAAATTCGTTTTGCTATGTAAAATTATCATTTAAGTCAGAGAATAAAACCAGAGCACATATTTTTTAACATCAGCATACATAGAAAATATGATAAAAAGACAGGCTCGGTAAAGGGAGATGAATTAGCATAATTCCCTCACAATTCCTTTTTTCAACACTATCTCATGCCGTATCGTCGCTGTTGGTACTAACTCTTTGTTCTCTCGATAGATAATTGATTTTGACAGAGATTTAAAACCTTGTTAGTTTTTCTTTGTTTCTCCTCAATAGGTACATATTTCCATAATGTTCACCACTTTTGGTGTTATGAGTGTCGTGAGGGAGTATATTTCGTAACTAGTATTCGTTTAGATCCTAATTTCAATTTTCCTTTTTCTGTTTCTCTGCAAGTATTTCATATAGAGTTTCAAAACTTTTTTTTATCAGAACTTATGAAATAACAGAACGTTATGATCAAGGCAATGCCTAGTTTTTGCGGAAATTCACAATCGAACCATAAATTTTGGCTACAATTTCCAGCTAGACAATCAAAGGATTTTAAATTGAATGACCGCAAAAATTAAAACATATGAAATTTCAATGGTCACTGGAAGTTTCTGTAATTAGAATCACTTATTATATTACTGCAACACCTAAATATCACATTCCAGTTTGTGATTTATTTCTAATAGTCAAGGACTTTTTGTTAAAATTTTAAAAATAGTCAACTCTATAACCATATTTCTTGTTTTCAAATTTTAGTAAGATAATTTTTCCCCAATGCAAATCATATAGGCGAATAGAAAATCTTTCTCATGGCTTCTAGATTACCTCAACATTTGTTATCATAACCAATCTCGGTTATCTTTGGATAAGCAATCTAATCTCATTTAGATTTTTCACTTTGGAATCCCAATCACGATACTTGAGTCATATAACAGGAGCCGTGAGTTTGCGATTTGCTCTAACAACCTGATTTAGATTTCGACAGTCTCTCTCTGACAACTGTGATTCTTAACCAGATCTCTGCGTTGTAGAAGGCGTTTTTTCCTTCTCTTTCAAAGGAAGTCATTACATTTGAGACATTATAACATCCCAGGGAGAAAATTATAGGGGGGACATAGAAGATTTTAGGAGATTAAAGGAGTCTTTCTACCATAATCATGGAAGAGAATTGGGGGTGCTCATGTTCAAGTTTTCTACCATGTTCACTCCTATAATTAAAGGGGGGAACCTCCTATACTATCAGATGATTTCACCCATAATCATAGAAGAACACCAAAATTAATATTTCCTAGCATATACTGCATTTTTACGTGTACGTTTGACTTTACATGAATTAGTTGAATGATACGTATTGTTATATACAAATTAAATGGATAGAAATGGAGAAAGAAATGAAGTGATGATTCCGGGTCTCGAACCACCACCTTGTTGACTTCTGCTTGCGACGCAAACCACTCGACCATCCTGGACACAGTAGAAATAGGATTTTTAATGAGCTTTATGCAATATGATAACTCAAGTTTATCTTTAGGTTATCATCGATAAATATAGTTTCATATTTCATAGATTATTTCTTTTTTCTTTTATAATCGTTTCTTTTATAATTTTTAGGGGATTACTATTTTCAGTAATTCCTGGAATATTTACTCGATATTGTTAGGGAATCAACTAATTTTTAGTAATTCCTGGAATATTCCATCGATATTTTTAGGGGATCAACAAATTTTCAGTAATTCTTGGAATATTCCTTCGATATCGATAGGGATCAACTAATTTTCACTAATTCCTGGAATATTCCCTCGATATCGTTACTTAGGGAATATATTATGGTGGGGTCATAGAAGATTATGGTGGACAGACATTATAGGGGGTGATTATAGATAATATTCGATAAATATCATCCTTGTGCAAAACATCCTATAAACATCTATAATCACCGTGATATTTCCCAACCATGATGTATAGTAGATTATATCAACCAAAATCTCCGAATATTTTCTGATAATGTTCCTAATATGAACTTCTATGAATGAACCATCTTAAATCTACAAAGATTTTCTTATAATAATCCTACTATGAATTTGAATGGCTGTAACATCTTAAATCTGCGAAGATTTTCTGATAATATTCTTTATATAAACTTCTATGACTGATCCATCTTGAATCTCCGAAGATTTTCTGATAATATTCTTTATATAAACTTCTATGACTGATCCATCTTAAATCTTCTAATATTTTCTGATAATATTACTTATATGAACTTCTATGACTGAACCATCCTAAATCTCCGAAAATTTTCTGATGGTATTTCTTATATGAACTTCTATGACTAACCATCCTAAATCTCCGAAGATTTTCTGCTGGTATTTCTTATATGAACTTCTATGATTGATCCATGGATCAGTCATAAAAGTTCATATTAGAAATATAATAAGAAAATCTTCGAAAGTTTAAGATGGTTCATTCATAGAAGTTCATATAAGGAACATTATTTGTGATTATCAATAATTATAAGTAAAAGAGGATCATAGCCACTTACTTAGTTGAGATAAATTTCCAGGCGACTAATTGTCTGGACATCGCCTGCCATGCTAGTACTAATATTTTTTCTGCTATTAAATAAAGTGGTTAATTATATCCCATTTAATTTGAATGAAATATCTGTAAAAACTGCTATTTTAAATAAATAAACGTTTCGATTTAAATCAAATGTCAATAAGATATGATATGTCACGCCTTGTTAATTCTTTTATAATATGTTAAAATATTATGGTGCCAAAATGTTCCAGCATCTGTATATGGAAGACAACTTCATTATAATCAAAATTTAACGAAGTTTAAAGTTATGATAGCTAAATATAAAGAAAAACATAAATATCATCCATCCATAGTCCGTGATGAATCGTGACATCAGGTATTATAGAAAATACCCTTCCGAAATACTTGCATTTCAATTTTCAGTGCTCTTTATTTGGAAGCCACAGGCGATAAATTGAATTTAAATGGACATCCGAGAGATATAGACATAATATATTTGTGATAACAGAGAGATTGTTTTGTAAATAAATAAAAATCTATCACTTGACTCCTCTTAAGGTTTGCTAATGGGTCTCCTGCATTTTTCGGTTGTCATAAAGTAGCGATGAGTCTAATGGAAATATTTCAATGGGAATATCTTCCATTAGTTATTGGGAATGGAAAAGGTACTCCCGGTACACCATCTTATGCTTTGTAAGAATGTTACTTAAAGCTTATGTAAAATTTGATGAAATTTGACATTTGAGAAAGTGGTTTCTCTAAAAGGAAGCTACTTACCGTGTTCGGATATCCATGCAAGAAACACTCTTAAACTACACGAGTCACTTTACCTGTAATTCACTATTGGAATGAAATATATGACTGACCAACGATGGTATTCGTAATTTTTCGGTGCCTGAATTTCTCAGGATTATTATCTATTAATTGTTTTTTGTCATTAGACATAAACTCTACGATTCATACAACTTCTACACGATTATCATTAGTTATAAAATGAAGTTTATCATATTTGTAATTTATTTTCGCCTGAATTCTTCATTCATCAATCAGGAATTTTTCACACATCAAAATGTTTTTGTGTGATTCATCAAAATGAAATGTTGGCCTTTTATAATCATAGAAGACTTTCCCTTGCTTGTCCCATCATGTTCATAGGTATTGTCATCGTACATCTTTAATTGATCTACACGTGAAAACCGTGATTGCAATAATTATTACCTTCCATAAAATCCCATGCATGAGTTTCATTTGCTCAGCATTTCAAATTCATAGTTGTGATTTAGAGAAGATATTTTACATCGTGGATTGATATAAACATATACAAATATTATACATACTATAAACATTTCATGCACCCTATAATAATCGATGATCTCATCATGAGTTTAAGCTTGGGCTATAATACAGGTCATAGGTTAGGTCTGTTATTAGCCCCATATAATGAAGTTAAGTAGCTCTTATTTTACGGAAGAATATTTTGAATGAATTTAATTCCTTACATTGATAATTGCATATCCAGTTGATAAAATAATAACGATAACATTGCACAGTGTAAACCATTTTTCAAACAAACATTTTAAATTTAATTCC
This sequence comes from Caprella mutica, assembly GCA_947561585.1. Taxonomy (NCBI): domain Eukaryota; kingdom Metazoa; phylum Arthropoda; class Malacostraca; order Amphipoda; family Caprellidae; genus Caprella; species Caprella mutica. The sequence continues at coordinate 193,629 of CANNZV010002260.1, forward strand.
ATGAAACCAGTTACATTTAATTTTATAACAAACAACTAAATAAATAACCTACACCATTAACATTATCTATTGTGTAATAAATACCTATTGCTTTAGGATATAAAATTTATTCGTCTATAATATTTTACTATTCAATGAACATTAAATTAAGATTTTAGAAAGTTCAGGCATTAATAATTCTCATGTGGATATCAACAGTGGCTAGCTTTTACTTCTTATGTAAATAGCCATACTTGTCCCTTCCATCCTGCTTTTGAACCACCTGCTGTCCACATTACGCATAAATAACTCATACTGACCTTAGATGGAAGCTCAGCTTCTCTGGCTCTCTAATGTGTCTCTAATGTACTGTCTTCTCAGTGTATTTGAGATGAATATTTCACACTTTGCCTATTTCACACTTCTTAAAAGGAGATTCATCAATATTATTGTCTGAAATTGGTCAGGAACCATGTGAAATTTCTTAAGATTTAAAAATAATAAGAAACCAGGTATTTTTTTACATTATCATCATTACAGCGACTCTTTTATCTGATAGTACTGAGGTATTTAAAATTTAACATATGGACCACCGATTAAAAAAAGTAACTGTGATCAGAGAGCTATTGTGTAGGACGGCTAGACACAATTAGGGGGATTTTGCATTGTACTCTCGCCTTTGAATGGAGTTGAGATTGAAGCTGTCCCTGATTGAACAACTGCAATCACTGACATCCTTTGCACTCCGAGATGCATTATTTTTGTCTTGTTGTCCGCCACACTAACCTAATAAGACGCTTGGCAAGTGTCTATAGTTGCTTGGATAGGAATTTATTCTGATATGCGTTGAATAAATCGTTCTTATAACTAAATAGTATTTTATTTTAATCATTTGAATATATTGGAGAGAGAGAGAGTAGAGCCGATTGAGTAATAGTTATTACATAAATTGGACTTTTATCAGTGTCCATATAATTGATATTAAGAATGTCGTCATTTTAGAGTACAAGCGCACAACAAAACACAATATGATGTTCGTAACAGCATATTATCTTATACAACTGAAAAAGGCGTCTCAATAAATAAAATTTCGTCATGAAAATTTCTATGTTCACTTAACGAAATAAATGGATATTAAATGAAAAAATATTTTTTTAAAGTTTAAATTTCCTTTTGTTTTGTTTGTTTCTCTTCGAAATTTATTTTATTTATATGCGGTTGATTCTTTTAGCTCTGTAATAACTACATAATTAATATAATTGGGGATCGTTCTGTGACCTATTTTATAATAAAGTAATCAAGAAGCCATCAATCCAAATTAATAAATACAAGCCAATAATTATTTACAGTTATTCATTTCTCTGTAATCTGTCTATATTGATTCTAATAATGCATTATAAAACGAAAAGAAAATTCATCGAATTCTATGTAATCTTTAGTTTCCCCATGAAATTGAAAGAGTCAACTAAGATTTTGGCTAACAATTTTATTTGATGACCAATTGACGACATGAAATTTTCGTAATTTTCAAAAGAATGAAAGTCTATGAGTTTAGAATAAAACATAAACCGTTTTATACATTTCTATTAAATATACAGGCCTAAATTTTCAATTTTCCTTCCCTCTTTCTTTTGATAAGCTATTTTATTGACAAACTAAAATTATAAAAAAACTAGATTTTTGGTTTTTGAAGTATGATAAAAACAGGAGATAGTAAAAATAGTGAATATCTGTATGCACCTTTAGTAAAATTTCAAAACTTTCTTCATTTTTTCTTGTATCATGAAAATTCATAGACTTCTATTCAGTTTTAAGTTGAAAATGTACATTTTACAGGAGAGCCAAAATTTTTTTTTTACCAAAATCGTAAATACGTAAATAATAGCCTAAGACTTAAATACCCACTTTGCCCCCATTGGGTGGGATGTAAATGCCTAACATTCTTTTTCCAACTCAAAAAGATAAATTTCACTTGACCCTTCCCTGGGAAAAAGTACTGCTCGTAGCCCCATAACAAATTAGGTTATGCAAAACTACAACCTTATGACCCTCTATCAGCCAATAATAAAATTGATAATTTTCACCCCATTTGATGGTATCCAGTTATCTTTTTAATGAAATGAATAACATCATCAATAATTTCATATGGTACATACTAGGATCAAGGGACACTAAAAAAGGAAAAACAACAGGATAGTTTTAGGATCAACATTACATTTTTAATCAACGAGTTACAATAGGAGCAACACAATACAGTAGGAATAACAGGATATGTAAACAGTAAGCATTGTAAGCAGCAACAAAACACTTGCAATTTCATGACACGCATGACTTAAAATAACTAACTCAAATTTTAATTGATGAGTTGCATTCAAGTAACATTGTGGAAAATATATGCAATAATGCAACTTTTGATACTGTTATTATTTTAACTATGATTCTGACCCGAAATGTTGCTGTGGAAAGTAATTTAGAAAAGAAAGTTCTGATTAAAAATTGTTGGTAGTGGTGAATAAAGCAATCAATTATTGTAAGATCATGATTAATTGTATATGTCCTGCACTTTTGGCCGATCTGCAATGTCGATCGATTGGGTTGCGCCATATATGGATCCATCGAAATCGCAATCATCGATCGATATCGAAGGTAACCTCACAAATATTTATATAACGTTCGGTTACCGGTTAGCCCCACCTGTCTGGCTTCAATAGTAAGAAAATGAATACTTCACACTGAAAACATTAACATTAATGAGTTTGACTGTCAGAATGAACGGGAAGGTTTGACATGTGAAAAATACACATGTTTATTTATGAACCGACGGTACTGTGTTCTTTACAAGTTGTTAGTACACATACTAAAGTAATGTGTACCAAATTTCAAGTAAAAATTATTAAATATATTATAAGGAAAAGTAAATACGTAGGTATGTAAGACATTGGCAACTGAGAGAGCAAAGCTGTGATTGGGTTGAGTGTGACCCAATCACAGCTTGCGCAAACGTAGACAATTTCGTGCGTATTGGCTAACCAAAATGTATTTCTACGTTGCCCCACGTCACCAAAGTACAATTGATTCCATAATTTATGTGATTTATGCCGATACGTAAATAATTAACTTTCAGATACAAAAAATATATGGTATTTATGTAGGAACAAAGTCAAGAAAGGGCTGTAGATTTAGAGGAATTACATGAAAGATATAAAGTAATTTAAGAAAGATGTGCCTATAAAACACACGTCAAACTCATTAGGGTTGAAATAGTAAAGTAAATATTTTAACACTATCGAAGCCATTCGGGGAGGGACAAGTTGGTTGCATCCGATATCCTAACCATCTGATATAATTATTCCTAAATTTGCCTCAAATATCCCTCAAATGCACAGCGATCGAACGATGTTTGCACTGACGATGAATCCACAGATGGCGCAAAGTAATCGATCGATATCGTAGATTAGTCAAAAGCTCAGTCAATCAACTTGAAAACCATAGTTACTATATACCACCTTTCTTTAATTGTGTTGAAAACGGTCTAAGAAACAAGATTGAGAAAATGTATTTTAAACAATTATAGGCGGAAGAGTTTCTTTTCAAAAATTATTATAAAAAAAGGAAAATTCCCTTGACTAGCCAACGCATTTTTTTTGTATACTTCACTGAAGGAATGAGACAATGATACCATTGACATTATTAATAGTTAGACTTGAAGAAGAGGAAAAGGAAGAGGTCTGCGAATCACCCAGATTGGCAGGGCACGATATCAATTAAATGCTGACAAAGAACATCAATTAGGAGAAGGCGTGACAATCTGCAACACAACTCAGATGATCTAATGTCAGGTTATGGTGGGGCAAGGGAGATTAAATAGGGCAAAAAAATTCTTTTTCTTCATTACGAATGAAATAGATCGTCCGACGACCAAAGAGACTGAATGAAATATTATTTATCCTCTAAAGGTATATACTATTTTGGGTTCTAGGTCTTTTCGCCGTTAAAACATTCGTCGAAGGACACTTTCGCCGAAAAAATGACAATTATTTACCTAGATAATATATACTTATCTTACAGTAAAAAACAGTAAAATATACATTTTGTCACTATGAAAACGGGCCGAGGGAGGGGGGGGGGGGGTGTGGGCAACCACCCTTTAACCGAAACGCTAACCTAAACTAACTTAGGTGGACAATATTTCTTTATATTCATAACGTATAGTGATTTCAACTCTTTGGCTAAAGTGTCGTGCGGCGTATGTGTTTTCGGCGAAAGGTCCGGTCACCACTATTTTGCCTCTAAATGTTATATGGGCCACCACCGTAACTGTGACGATCTGCCGTCAGAGGAAAGGAGATTTTGAAGCTAAAGAAAAATTCCTTTTTGATTAAACTTAATTTGTTGGAATTACTTTGTTGAATGACATATCAATATTTGTTCTAATGCTGATTTCAAAATGAAAGGACAATTATTATCGTTTTCATATAATAATGACTTTTAAAGAAGGGTGCGTCTAATTTCAATTATATAAATAAAAATGATAGGTATAACACTAATTTGTTAATGCTATGAAAAAAATCGGCTGAAATCAGTGTATCACTTGTTCAGTTTAAATAGGATTTTATTTAGTTAGCATAAGTTATAAGTTTGATCGAATATTCAATAGGTGGCTTTGTTCACATTATTTGCTGATAGTTATGAAATTTGATCTTGTTTGCTTATGTTCTTACATAAGTAATAGTTAATCAAATTTGTGAAATGTTTACACTATTCTATAATTCATATATTTTCTATATTAATTATTATGAATATTATTCGCAGATATATAAGCGTTCTTTAATTGGGTAAACTTTATAGGAATTCAGCCAGATGACAACAATGATTTGCGAAAATACTTGATCTATTTATCACTAGATGGTGATCTGTCAATAACAATTTAAGTTTTCTCTTTAATAATCATTATTCAGATGAACATAGTATATATTTATCTATATTCCATCATTGTTTGAAGCAAATATCTTCTTACTATTTGTATTCCTATTTTATAATTTGTTCCAATGCTAATAAATTACGAAAAAAGAAAAATAATACAATTTATGTTAATATAGAATCAGTTATTTTGTTTTGACTTCATATCCATTTCCATCGCGAAAATAAATAGATTGATAAGAAATGTACAATAAATTTATTGGATTTATGTTTATGTTACATGAAATGTAGCGTATCATTTCACTACTCGCTTCACAGAAACATTTCTCCTATTGATTTCTCATAAAGATCGTCATGAAAAGTGATTTATGGTATTACAGAACATATAGAATATTGCTGATATCTCAGTGGGGATCTTTTTCTCAAGTTTTGCAGCTTTTCATTTCGCTTCAGTGAGCAATTTGTAACATGCAAATACGTCATTACCTTCAGACGAGAGTTCTTACTTTCCACGCTCTTGTGCCTAACTTGCTGAGGTACATTGGGGAATAGTCACAGAGATTTAGTCCTTTTATGTTATGCTTGTACAAGGAGAGGAATTAAGTGAGAAGATTGGCTAAATCTTTTAACTTTTGAATCAATTTTTTATACCCTTTTATACCACTTAACCGAAAACTATGAAACCCAGTCTTTAGAATTCAAATTGACAATACTTAATAAAAAGAAAACAAATAATGATCAAATAATGATGGAATATCGAGTAATTTCGAATGGAATATCATAAACAAATACAACACTAAATAAATATTTTACTTTCCAATTGAGATATTATATATGATTAAGAGTTCACTACACCATCTACAAAGATTCTACATTAATGGGATTTTTTAGCAACCATATTCTTATGGCCACTAGCAAAGTCCCTTATAATGAATACAGCTCTTCACTTCATCTGTAATTTATATAATCCTCGTTTGATTTAGAGCAGTACATTTGTTATAAATTGGCGTCAAGTCAGAAGTAGGCTGGAGGCAGTTCCACCATCAGATGAATTACTGGCTAAAAGCTTTTGACTCTTCCTATTGATCAAACAGCCGCCATTGCACTATCAAATCTGCCCAAACTATAGGCCTCAAAATGAAATTAATCGGCCATCCTTAGGTAGCTGTTGGTTAAAACAATGAGCCATTGTCTGGATAATCCAGGTAAAAAATTAGCTCAAAAATATTTAAATATACATTATACAAGTATAGTTTAGATATATCAAAAGTAGTTGGATATACTATACTCTATAAGTCAAACTTCTATTTATTACGTTCATGAATAAGTGGAAGTATATATGTATTATGTAGCCCATTAATATATATACCTTTTCGTTGTTTATTCTAAAAAAATCCTTATTAAGTTTCAATTTCTGAATTAACTATGGTACAAGTTAGTTAAATTTAACATTTCAATTATGTTATTCCTATAAATTTAGCCAATTTGCAGCAAAATAAATGAACAGTTGAAACTTGAGAGGGGATATTTTAAAAATCATTCTTTCGAATAAATCCATTAGCTGTTTTTTTATCTCAATTTCAGCAACACGTTTTCTTTTTCTCTCTTTAAAATTTCCCCAATAGCTTCCTGCCATCCTTCTTCACTGTGATGGCTTCTGTGATTGAACTTTACTGGTCTCGTGATGTGGCTATCACAGATCATCATAATATAGAATGCTATAAATTAGGTCATAAATTCAGAAGATTAAGAAGGAGTAGTCATTCTTTAAGGACTTCAGTCCTATCTTATGGGCAGCTCAGGGCAGGATTATAAGGAAGCTTCATTACTTTTTGTTCTACAACATACATCAATCTTCACAGAGTGGCATATTGCTCAAACTAGGTGTACCATGTAGTACATTATCACCCAATATATCTAACTAGTATATCGCCACTCTTCTATGTACTTTTATTTATTGCTCTAACTGTACTAAACTTGAAATACTATAAACAGTATCGAATCTTTTATGGTGAGACGGTATAGGATTTAAGTATGGCCTTCTCCTATAATCTTCTATGGCCCTACAAAGACTTACTCTGAATATCATTGTATTGAAATGACATTTTCTTCACTTTATAATTACGTACCCTCTTCTCATATTATTTCTTAAGAAAATTGATTCAACTAGTTTAATTATATCATTTCAAAATGGTGTAATCGTTTGCATGGTTTGTAATTGCATCCTTTGCTATTTCTTTCCCCAGATCTTGACCCTACCACACAAATAGTTCCTAAGTATCACAGTCGATGACCTTTATTCCACTAGTGCAAAAATAAACAAAGAGACGCAATTGATATTTATTGCACAATTGTTTATAGAAATAAAGATAACTAGTGAGATAGAATAAGCAAATCTGCATTTTCCAAATGTTGATCGAAGTAAGTTAGTATTATTAAAAATAAAATCCCAGTGTGATGAAAATATACAATCTTTGATGAAAATTTAATAACCGGAATCGAAAAATAATTAAGACAAAATACGAATATTATGAATAAAATATGAAAATATACTAACCGATAATCTGAGCTATTGACTGAACTACCAAACCTCTTGGACTCTTGGTGCTATTGTTATTTGTTTGTATTCATTTTGTTCTGCGATTATATCCCGTATGTATGTTTCCTCAGCCATCTAATTATATTATATATATTCATTTTGATATGCTGAATATAATTATTTATTGGAACCATTTGCAACTATTTTGGAAAATCTTTCTTTTATGGAGAATAAATAACGTAATTTATAATTAAACGTAAACAGCAATATTATATACTAAACTGAATTAATATCATCACATTACATATATTCATTTTTTTATTATTTAGTATAAGTTCCCGTCATTCCAAAGTGGACTCAGACGATAGGCAAGTAGTCAAAACGTGACTCGCACATTGGCTTCTTGATAGCAGATCTTTCTCAGTGTGAATTAGGAGTCAAACTCTCAATTTGTTAAGATTACTGTCGTCGACTCTAAGGAGATTAAGACAATTAAACGGATGGTAGATCAGATGTGAGAAGATTAGAGGAGGGAGTTTTGTATTCTGTATTTGTCTAATCTTACTTTTCACAATATCACAGGTTTAAAGAGAAAGAGGACCAACCACATCCTAGTGGACAATTCCAGGTGTTTTGGGTGGTTGAGCCAGTACTGGTTTTGTTGGTTATACAAAGAACACCCTGAAATGAGTGACGGGAATGAGAATGTTTCCTTATGCGTACAAACAAGTGAAGGTGTTCATTAATAACACTACACTGGATTACACTCAGTTTGTCAAACCTTATAGGATTGCATTATTGATCAGAACTGCATTTCGATATAACAGTAATGGTAAACTATCGAATGGCAAGTTGATAAATGGTGGAGTGAGGTTTTATAAATGATTTTTTTTTCTAAATTATGTTGTGGGTAATCGAGAACGATATACAATAATAACAACAACTTATCAATTAAGGCTGTTTAAACTGGCACCTATAATTATATATAGTGAGTATATATGACATCCAGACACTGAACCATCACTGATGTGCTTGTTTCGTCAATTGTCCATCGCTTTGGTTGTTGTAGTGTCCAGATTTTTACCCAGTAATTTCACACAAATTTTCATCCAGAAAATGGATGAACAATACAACTTGTGGCTATCATCATTATTATTCAGTTCGTAATGCATTCCAATCGCTCCATCAGTGCAACATAGGTAAGTGATATTAGTGTAGGTAAACAAGGAAATACACAAATACTTAATGGAGTTCGCAGGATTCGAACCCTGGACCTTTAGGAAATGTAAATACATATGTAAGGTCACCGTTATACATATATCTATAAAATTATAAAATGCATCATCATTAATGATTATAATTGCAATGACATGAAATGTTTAACAATGACCTCTTCCAATATGAATAAAACTGAAATATCAAGACTCTTGTCTCGTGAAATCCTAAAATTGATATTCACATCTCGATTTGTAATCGTAAATTTTCATCTTCCTGTGTTTCTTCCGCTGAATCCATCACCATTAGACTAGAGCCAAACCTCTCACGTGAAATTATGTTACCCGAATAATTAGTCTACAGGCATACGTTATAACTCACACAAATTAAAGGTTACGGAACATTATAAAGTTACCGTACGAAGAATTATTATTAGAAAATATCCACATAGATAATATAATTATGAGGTAATGGCGTTAGAGATAGAGATGGACCCCTCATTCTTCTGCGGCCCAACCAACACTCACTTTCAGTGTATTCTTAGATATTTTATTCCAAGAAATGAAATGTCCAGCTGTAAGAAGTGATTCAATTATTTAATGGTGGCACGAAGTTTTTTAAATATAATACATTAGATAATCTCACAATCTATTTTTACTAACTATAAGCTGACTTGAAATTAATTACTAGAATTTATTATGAAGTAATAGAAGTAATAAATCAAAAAGAAGTGGGCCCGTCACTAATGATGATGGATGTGCCTTATATTGGTAGACTGATGGTAGTTTCCAGTTTGTAAAACATGAAACAACTGCTGGGAGAACATCCAGGTTCCTTGATGTTATGACAGCACACAAATTGGCTTTCTATCTCAATATTTGTTAGTGAGATGTATCATTTCGTTTAATTGTAATAATCGTGGCATAATATCATCTCCTTATTCCCATCTGTCACTCATTGAGAAGGTATGCTACGAGGTTTTTGCGATGTTATCCATATCTGTAATTCACAGTTTCAAGCTTTCATTAAATATGACGCTATATCTAATTAAGTCTTCTCAAAGAAGAATTATGAAATATCTTTATAGCTTTTTTCTGATTGCGATGATTGATTTTCACAATTTTGTTTTAATTGCCCACCATGAAAGAAAGTTATGGTAGAGTGGTAGAAAATCATGGCGGACCCAACCGTATGTAGCCCCATAATATTATTTACGGAAATATGCTAATTTTATAAATGTGAGGAAGGTCTACAAACAATCTGCAGACATTTCATTTCAATTTTATTATCATATTTTACTGAAATGCATGCAATAATTATTAGGAAATATTTAGTTTCTTTTTCCATGATGTAATTTATGATCTCACACAATCGTGATGATGAATTATGATTTGAAATTTCTTATTAAGCATGTAACTCGCATCACTTTTCTCTGGAATTATTATGACAAAAGTTTTATTTTGGATTTATTTTCCAAGCGAATATGAATTCGTGAATTATATAATGAAGAAATTAAACGCTTTTCAAATATTACAAACGTTATCAAAGAGCCTTCAGACATGCATGTGTCAACTTATTACCCATGATAAATGTTCTTCCTTAATATTTTAGAGTGGAATATGAATCCTTCCATCCATTAAAATAATAAAATAAATGCATCAGAGTAAATATGGATAGTTATTTTAGTCCGCAGGTGGAAACATCCTTAATTTCCTCAGTTTATTTGATTGTAGATGTTCAATCAATATCTAATATATTTGCATCTATCTTTACATGCATTTCTATCATAAAACTTTACATGATTAATGTACTTTAAATGATTAATGTAGAAAGAAATAATAAATCAATGGAAATTATCTTACTTATATATATCGTTTACCTGATAATTAAGAGACGTCAGTGAAATAACACTTTAATTAATACCAATATTATTAATTTGTTCCTTGATAATCATAATAGTTGCGTTTAAAGAGTCGGACACTTTTAAATATATTTTAATGCTGTAGCTATCAAAAAGTTGAAAGACTACTCATGGCACTCGAAAGTGGGTGTTATAGGAGAGGTCAGTAAGGTCAATCAGAAATTGATAAAGGTCAGATTTGTTCTTGACTTATATGTAAACGCCCCTCTTTCCCAAGTACTCTGATCGAGTGTCCAAGTAGTTTGTTCCTCAATATTTCATCTTTGAGATCGTTCCCAGTGTCTGTTTGATGCTATTGTTCTCAATATGTTAGTTGTATTTTTATGATCAGAAAGGTATGGAGGGTGGATGCGTAGATGTTTCTTAATCGTGTTAGTAATCGTGAAAAACAATACACCTCACTATTCCCCGTGTTGTTGTACTGTTGTAAATCTTTGTAAAAAGGAATCAGGACATGACATCTGACAGATATTGATGAGGGTTAGGAAAAAGAAAAGGTACCTAATTAGTTTGCAATTCATATAATGTATATGAATTAAATTTGGAGAACTTTAATTGGGAGTTTCAATAAATTAAATAACTTAATAAAATAAAATACAAACTATAGGATAACGAATACTTTTTCTTCTTACTTTTATTGGATTAAATAATAAATATGCATTGGAGTTGTTCAAGACTAGAGAGCGCCTCAGGACTATATGGCCCCACAATAAATTATTCTCTGTGTAGGTGAGAGACTATACCACGCATTTATTACTATACAATAATTTATACAGTTAAATATAAGAGGGACACAACATTGGTTTATGTACCTATTTCTACTCAGTAAATTGGCACATCAATAATTGGACGAACCGGTAAGTTAGATTAATTTTTTTAAACAATTTTTTCAGATTCTTTTGGAAATCGAAACATTAAATAAGTTTCTTTACTAATGTATAACTTAACAGGATATACTATATAATAGTGAATAGTTTTATCATGAAATAGTTCATAAGTAGAGACTAAAATAATTCTGTTAAAATTTAAAATGAATTGTTATAATCATCTGATTGTCAAAGATAGCAGGAGGTTATTAGTATTTATGATGATTCATTACGTGTGGTAATAATGAAACTGTCTGATTATCAAGTTTTTATCCTAAATCTTACAATAAAAGACCATCACATTCATTTAATGAGAAACAGTCGGAATATAATAAGAAAAGACGAGAAACTCTAGCTCGTAATACGATTATATCGGTAGGATCTTTCATTTACTATCCTCAGAATGCGAAGGATAGAACAAAGTAAGACTATGAAGGATAGTAATGTGGTAATTGGAGATAAATTAGATGAAGTGTCCCTAAGTTACCCTGCTATAATTAGAATGTGACTAAAGAGACTATACTTTACCCTACTATAATTAGAATGTGAATCGACTGCTTATTATTTTACTTCAATTCCACAGGCTCATCATTTCATAACTTGGACTAAGTTTAAGTAAAAGAGAGTTGGCTGCGTAATAATGATATTTGAATATTGTTTATAATTGTCATTTTATCTGATTGAAGACTTTAATAACTTCGGTTAAACAACTGGCTAAATATTATTTAAAAGTCTCGGATATTTCAACATTCATACCAAGAGAGAAAATTATGGTGGGGCAATAGAAGATTAAGTGATGGTCCTTCAATCTTCTTTTACTCACCTGTAACTTTTAATGGGCTCCTACCATACTTTACAAAATGTGTTGATTTTTCTTTATAAAAAAAGTAATGATTGAACTTAATTAATTATCTCCGTTGACCTCTCATAACTTTCCCTTTGAAGTCATACAAACGTTTTTTATGTTGAAAAATATAAATAGAACAATAGAAGTAGATTTCAATTTTATGAAAAAATTATAACGTCGTTTAGAGTATTGGCTGGAGTCATGATAGTGATATACAATGTATAAAATCTAAGGAAGAAATAATGCACTCTCCATAGGTGTAATAACAGTCTAAATATTGCATGCAATTGTAATGTTATCGCGTGGTTTCTGATGAACATCTTGACACTAATATTCTATTTGAAAATAATCATCAGAAGATGAGTGAGAGAATGGAATTATTATCAGTGATGGAGTACCTTAGAGGGATGCGTCAGGATAACATCTCAAAGTGAAGATAGATTGACCAATTCCGTTATTATCTGTGAATTGAAGAATGAATACACTTGTAAAATGTACATAAAGAGTAGAGAATATTTTTTTATATACATTTCTTTACATGTTTTACGTATCAAATAAATAATTCAAAATCAATATTTGATTATATAAATCGTGTATCATCTTGAAATTGGTGTCAAAATCTTCTTACTTCAGGCACCTTGATTTCACATCTTTGTTTGTATAGTGGCTGTACATCGGAAGACAGTAGTAAAACTCCATAAAGAAAGTTAGACTAATTAACAAATTGCAAAGAAGTTGATATTATTGACTCGTTCAGTTTCGATATTTTTGGTTCAACCTCTAATATATTTGGACTAGGCCATAAACAAAGTGTAATGAACAAAAACTGAACAGTAACAGACGGCAGAAGTTGCATGGAAACTCACGTAAATCTAATCGTGAAATGGCAGCAGAAGCCGCTGTATGCTAGCAAAACATCATATATCAGGTGTGAAAGTAGAGTTGATAATAAAACCGTTTAGAATGCCAACCTTATTTCATGGGATGAGTTTGTCTGGCCAACAAAAAATCTAGACCTTAAATAATCCGTTGAATTTTTCTATTCAATCAGTTTAGGATTAATACTAATATTAATTATTAATTTATACTCTCAACTACTCCTGTCATATCACTGAGAAGTAAATTGCAAGTGGAATAGTAAGCAATTCCACAAGAACAGAAATGGTCCGTTTGCAATGCATTTTGTTCATAGACTGTACACTTTAGCTCGTAATGTATATATATATACAGGTGTGCTTAAAACAAGTAAATGTAACACTGTCGTTTAATTCCATATTTTCTCCTTTGATTTGCAATCTTTGAATTCAAAATTGACCTTTGCATTTTAATCAGTATATAAAAGTTTGTTGCCTTAATTTCGAAACACCCTGTAGATATAAATCAATAACTGAAGAACACCCAGAGTATGAATGGAATATCATGAAATAAAAAAATTAAATATCTATTCTTACTGTGAGAGTTTCATTGAATTCTTCAATTATAAAATCAGTAGCAACATTAACATTGTATGTGAACCATAACATCCGTGGATGTGGTGATGAATTTATCGAATTGCATGATTATACCACTCAAAAATATTGCTAGCTTCATGAAAATATATCCAAATTTTATCATAATAGGAGAGTGAATTAACAAGATTTCTGAGCAATTGATTTCCTAATTCAAAAAGGAAAATCTTCTTTTTATTTAAATGAATGTTAAATTTTTTATTTCAATGTGGTCTTACATTATATGTTGATATATAAATTATTGTTATCATTTCTGCAGAACCTTTTTAATGATTGATTCCTTGTTAATAATGCAATAATAAAACTAATCGACTATGAAATATAAAATGTAAACAAATATAAGTGTTCTGCGCTATTTGCTGATTTGAACAATCTTGATAATGATTTGAGCAATCTTGCGCGTTTTTAGGATCATTGAAAATGAGCGACAATCTCGAGATTGTGCAAGGCACGTAAAGGGAACATATGCTTTACTAGTATCTGGATCAATATTTTTTCCGTTCCTTAAAGAATTTAATCTTGTTTTCTTAAGGAATTAAAGTCTTTAAAAGCAAATGTAGAATGCTTATTATGGAATATTACAAACCTAATATGATGGAGAGATTTGAACTAAACTACACCTTTACAATCAAGATAAGTAAATCCGACTCCAAGTTCACACACTCTTTGCATATGCTGCCAGCAATCACCAGGTAAAATGTTGATATAGCTTATGGTAATGACATAGTCCACAGACAGACAAACAAGCTCAGCTCTTGTCAATGTGAAGTTTGGAAGCTATAATGCAGTTTGTTTGTTTGCTCTTGCCGAAGATTAGTGTGAATTTGTGTCTATTCACATGCAATGGAGCTGTGATAGCTACAGGCACTATATAATACAGCAATTGATATTCTCATAAACTCTGATGTTTGCTAACACAAACATATGGTTATTTGTCTAACTAAAGGCCACAAGCTACTGATAAGATTTACCATATGGCAATAACAAAAGGAAATGATAGACTTTTGACAAATAAAATGTACATTTAAGATGAGTTTTTATCTTTGCATGTGGATGAAGAGTTCGCGTTAATTTACATCTGTTTTACATTTTGCCTCCATATTCAACCAGTTTGAATGAGTTTAATAATGATATTAAAATTTAGATATCATTTTAAGATGGTAGACTCTCTCATTTTTTTAAATGGCTTAACATAATTTTGTAATAAATGAGAACAGAATGGTATTTAATTCTGCCTGTTTATTTTTATAAAAACAAGACAATTTGTATATATTGTACAAAACAATATGTTTAGTGTTTGAAAGAGGGTAAAACTTCATAAGTATTATAACAGTAAACTGAACTTTCAATCTGGCGAACTGAAACACAATTGAAAAAAACAAAAATTTGGAGATATCGTCTATTAAAGTACATTCGAAAGAAAGACTGTATCTTACCCTTAAAAAAAAGATAGGTAGCTACATATATTTTGTATTTAATGGCACTATTTTTTGTAGTGATTGGATATTCATTATATCAATAAATGTACGTAAATAGAAAATATTGTATCACCAATAATTGTTATTATATTTTGATATCGAATGATTTAATTTGTTTCTATAACAATTTAAGAATTAATTACCTACATTTTTTTATTGAGAATTCATGACGTTGTAAACCACTATCTCTTTTATTTATTAACTTATACTTAATTAAAATATTAAAGTGAAATTGAATTTGAATTGAATGGTTATTTAAGTATTTTGTACATAATTAACTAAATCAATATATAATGATTAAATCCTGATAATGTGAATGTAATTTAATGAGACGGGAGAGGGGGGGGGGGAGAACTGCTAAAATATGGTTCAAATAATGCACCTCAATGAGAACTGCTAAATGAAAATAAGCATTTGCAGTTCATTTACCGTGTCAATGGATTGGAATAAACAACTAAATGATGCTAAATAATACGTATTTCGATACAACTGTATGCTGATAAATATTCTTTATATATATATATATATATTAAGCAGCATTGGTTAAAAGATAGATGGCATTGATTAGTAATTATTTTGATAGCAGTGCGTTCTATATTCCTAAAGTAGTGTTTAGTTTGATCATTTGAGGTTCTTAGAATAACTTTGGATAACCAAAATACGAATAATTCTTCTGTTTTAGACATCTTTTATTGAAGGTAATTTCGCGATATTTCGCCATAACACAATTGGCATCCTCAGGCTTCTTTAGGTCTGCATAGATGAGAACTTTGGTTATCCAAAGTTATTCTAAGAACCTCAAATGATCAAACTAAACACTACTTTAGGAATATAGAACGCACTGCTATCAAAATAATTACTAATCAATGCCATCTATCTTTTAACCAATGCGCTGCTTAACAAATAAACTGCTGCCCAGTTACACCAATATATATATATATATACTGTATATGGTTTCATATATTAGTTTCTCTATATATTGCTATAATAATATTCTTTGAATTGCTATTTTAATGAGTTTAATAACAATTACTGAACAATATTTAATTACTATCCTTTAAATTATAAGGTCCACTCCATAATACTTGAACAAATAGGATTTATCTTCCTCCAATTCGAACAGAATTGGAGCGAAATTTTACTAATTTTTAGATCCATATAATTGTACAACAAACTTCCTACTATTTTAACAGAACCAATGTCAGATTTTAAATTTAAGAAGCTTTTTACAGATTATTGTTTTTAGTAAATATAGTTTTTAGTTTTTTAGTGTTTATAGATTTAAATTAGGTTTCACAAGTTTTAACTTTCCCGGAACCTTAGCTGCATCTTATTTGTATTTTTATTTTTGATTTGTGTATTTTTTAGTTTTACTTCGTATACATTTTGTATGCTTAATTAAAAAATAAATAACTATTTTTATTACTTTATTTATTAATTTGATCTAAGGTTACTTACTTGTTATAAAACTGCCAATTTTGTTCGATGTATTTATCATAATGTGCAATTAAAATTGTTCAGGTCTTTCCATCTAAATTAAAACAATAACTATATACAGACTGATGAATGTATCTCACCTAAATACCTTTGCACTAAAAAGCATTAGGTTACCAATGAAAGACCTACATATAAATACCTGATTACCATTTTATATACGACAATACGGAAGTTAAATGGTATTCCTTCATTCCTTTGATAGAAAACGAGGCAGTGAAGGTTGACTGTGAATATTTCTTATATAATTAATTACGAAGTACGGAAAATTTATTTTCCGTTAACAGTGATATGTTATATAACTTAGTTCTAAAAAGGCATTTCAAGAGAAATTTTAATTTAAATGGAGAGGACTGTATGTGCTTACAGAATTAAAGTATTAAATATCATTCTGTTCTCATTTATCGAAAAATTATGTGAAGCCATTTAAGAAAATGAGAAAGTTTACCCATTTTAATGTTATATTGTCCACCATAACTCTCGGGAATAATAATTCAATTAAAATTATTAAATATATTCATACCTAATTATTTACTAGTATACAGTTTTATTGCAGGCTGAAATATTACCCTCCAATAACCTGATCTGACAACTGAAGGTGCAGGATGAGACTCACAATATCACATCTGTGGTTCGGTATCATTGGAGTAGAGGTCAGGAGAGGTCATTTTATTTATCACAAATCGTGGTTCATTCTGACAAGTTATTGCTTCTGGTAATTCGGAAGTGAGGAAAATCATCTTTCTTCTCTTTTCATTTCAATAAATTAACGAAGACTTAAGGAGCTGACATTTACTTCCATTACTAATATGTCTGACCATTGGATGTTTATGAATTATGTTGGTAAATATTAGTTTTAATTGCGTTCTTTTTTAAATTTCTATGCTCCGTTTAAAACATTTTCTCTGTTTATTGTATTTTAGTAACAGTTATCTTTCAATTTCGAGAGGAGTATGGCTAAACAGAGATTCACGGCGGGGCCATTGTTCATCACCGGGTAAATAAAATGTGTACAACAGATTATGTAATATCTTTGCCTCGACCCAAAATGTACAATATCTTGTAATATCTTCCACGTGACAGATAATTATTATAATAATAGCTAATTACAACTTATCGATCTTTAATTATATTGAATAAAGTACATGAATACGGTCTTGTCCTGCTTTTTATGCTTTGGTAGGCAAAATTTTAATGCCTATAGAAATAGTGTTGGTATTCAAAACCGTGTTTGAGATATTTGGTTACATGCTATAGCTTATGATGATAAACAGACACGGTTAATTGTATGCACATTTTGAGCTTTGGTTAGAGTTGTTGTCAGTTTTTCCCCCTTCATATTGTCTCTAGTCTTGCTAAAAATAAAAAATAAAAAAAGATTTTGGAGTCCGGAATGGTTCCACTATCTCCTCGTAATGAGGCATAACTTAGCACCCATAGTATGTCTCTGTTCCACTGTATTTATCAATAAGTAGTGAATTACCTGCAAAAATGACTGATTTTAAAATTTAGGTTTTCAAAATATTGGGATTTATTAATAATATTATTTTTTTTTGTGTTATCCGGATTTCTATTATCAAGATTTCTATAGTGAATAACCCATAATAATTATGGACTAGAAAATTTTAGATTAAAGTATTCGATTTTTTTGGAATAATATGTCATGAAAATGAAATTTTCTTGATATTTTAAATACAATTGTATGAATTTTTTTAATGCACTTCTTTTAATTTCCAATTTTGTAATTTCGTGAATATTTTTCAATCTCAGATTTTTCTATATTGAAAGATTTTTTTTAATCTCGTTTTTCTTATCTAGGATTTTTTGCAGGTTGGTTTTTTATACTAATCTCGCATTCTTTGTAATCTCAGATTAATTGTAATTTTGAAACTTTAGTATTCCCGATATTTTTCTGTTTATCATATATTTCTGTTATCTGAACTTTTGTTACCCGTTAGGTCATGAAATAAGACTATTAAAAACATCTCCAATTTAATAAATATGAGATCTGCATATGCACCAAACTGAAAACCAAGGTGGGTTCATCAAGGATATCAGATTAACATGTCAGTCAAACCTATCGTAATCTTCGAGTTTTCACAGTTAGTAACAGTCAGTAAGAATCTTTATAATCTTCATTATAGTGGCAAGTCTCTGATAATCTTCGAGAAGGTATTTCGTATTATCGTCGTAAGATTAAACACTGAATTTCAAAGAAGAATTTCCTCTGGAAATCTGAGAAGACACATTCGATTTTTTCAATATTTTCAGAGACTGTCCACTGTGGCTTTAGTGGCTCAACTTGGACATTACGTAGATGCGCTTTATTAAAGCTATCATAAATTATGAAAGGCTTGACTGACATGATACCATAACACCTCAATGAGCCCTCCTAAATTTTCTACCTGGGTAACATGAGAAGTGGAACACGAGTAGATGAAATTTCCAAAGTGTTTAAATTACTCTTTATCCATCTCTCTGTTTCATTTCTTTGGATCTTCTTATTAACCAATTTGTAATTGTCGTGAAAGTTTCGTGTTAAATAGTCATTTATTTTCTAAAGTATTTACCAACAAGAAACATCGTGATATCTGTTTCCGTATTAACTACCAAGTGAAGCCATGAAATCAGACGGTTAGCGGTAAGATACTAATATCTAAATATTTAAACGTCAATCCTCGTCAATTATCCATTGCTTCGTTAATATTTATTATAAATGGTAGTGAGACAAATATACAATTCCTAATGTAGAAAAACTTTGCAATAGGTAGAAAATGAAATAGTGTCGAGTATTTTATTTTATAAAATAAAATGTGATTAATAAATGCCGTTTTAAATGAGTGAGTATATACTGGACAAAAATATTACATTAAATCATAATGTTTGCGATTCATGTTGGAAACATAGAATTTCTTAGGTTCCCTCATCAAACCGGAATGGAGGAGTCGACGAATCTGTTACAATAGTCCTGCCTAATTAATTCTCAGTTACCAGAGTTTCTATTGGTGATAATTATAGAGTATTTCTATTAGAGTGAGTTAGACAAGTCACGAAAGAACATCGCCGAAATTTTATGAGACGAAATATGTACATAGAAGTGTAATTATCAAATATTTGTTTGTTATTATTATGTATACGATAATGACTGAGATAAAATCTTGATTGTTTAAAGTCACAGGTTTGCCAAAGATTTGTTACCAGGTACTATGGCAATAATTCCTTTAACATTATCATAATAGATATTCATTTCATTCCTATAGATATTTATATTAACCGGGTGTCTTATAAATACTCTTTCCTCATGGAAATGAAATAGGTAATTGTTTTTTTATATCAAACGGTTGTGATTATTATATATTTCAGGAAAGTTTTGGCGATGATTAAAAAGATAATCAATTCAATCTTATATATTCATTTTCCCCATTATACAATTCGTCAGTATATGTGTTATATAGTAAATAAGATCCAAATGAATTATTCTACGAAAAAGTATATTGGTAATTTCCAGCAATCTATGGTCTTGCTTCACTTCGTAGAGCGAATCCAAATCATCTTTTACGATATTATTATGAATATTTTCATTTTCAAATCAAGTGTACACTAGTTATTATTGTTCATGAGTGCACTGCATGAAGTGCATTGTATGAAGTGTATTTTAGCATCAGTCTGAGACATGACGAGTTAAGAAAAGCGTGACTGATAGCACGTGTGAGGTTAAAATATTCCATATAGTTCAATAGCTGCGATGCAAAGAAAAGATACCAGGAGGTATCTGTGACGTATCTAGGCGTGCTTGTTCATGGAAATGAAATGAAGTGATACCCAAAGAGAAAGCTGTGGTAGAACAATCGAAGATTATGAGATTACCAAACAAAATAACTTGCTAGAAATTTTTTCTATGGATTGAGTTCATTGTATTCTCTATGATAATTAAGATTTCTTTTTGTAACTTGAAATAAAATTTAATTCATGGATAGACAAATTTAGCCTAAAATCATTTCGATCTTCACAAATCGTATGATGTAGATAAAATATATATTGATCAGGTTTACTTTATTTTACGAAGTATATAACATGTTTACTTTTCAATTTTAGAATCGCATTCAATGTTCTTGGTGTGATAACAGTTATAGTTCAAACACTTCTATTCATGTCGATTCTATGGCCAGCAAAAGATTTTTATCACACAATATAGTATAGACCAGAGAACAGAGAGAATATTATTCCGAGCTGTGTAATTTTGAGGTGTTCTGTTCGGGTAGACTATAGAAATATATTTAAAGATTTCACCAGCGATGGGCATGATTAAATATATTACTTTTGTACTAAAATTTTCAGTACAAATTTGATCAGATCTCTCAAATTTCTTGAATTATGTTCAATCGAAATTTTTTAATTATTTATTTATTTTCTGGAATGTATCTTATCTTCATTATGCTACAATAATAAATTATCAAAACAAGTATTTTACTTCAGTATATACATCATTTTACGATACGAATTATCCGTTTGTCTTATTTAAGTTTTATAACTAATACCGATGAAAATAAATCAATTAAAATACAAAAAAAACAGTTGACTTAAATATCAACTTGCATTTGTGGGATTTTTCATCTCGAGTTCAATGTACTTTACTCTTTTTAGTTATATTACATATAGCAAAGTTGAGTCTCGATTTCTTCGTTTTGCCACTAACCAATAATTTTAGCTGGTATTATAGGTCTAAAAATATAGGTAAAAAGCGCAAATTTACCTAAGATGATGATGATGCAATTTATGAGGCAAAGAAAAAACATGCATGCACCATATAGGCTTTCGAGTATGGTATGCCATCAGTGATAATAACCATACATTTATTTAAAACATAAACTGATTTGCACTTTTGCCATAAAACTATATAATAAAAACTACTTTTTCTCCGATTATTTAAGTGAGATGGTTTTTATATCAGTAAATGCTGTAGTTATTTTTTCCGATTTTTCTTGGGAACCACAGAACCTCGATAGCTTTTAAAGACAATATTGAAGAGATTACACATACATGTAGAGTTATTTATACAAGATAATGTTAATAAATAAATAAACAAAAGAAACATCAAAAGATTAACGAAAGAAAGACAAAAGTGAATGTGGAAGCCTCCGGATTAATCCACAACTCTCTGTTTATGATATAATAAACATTTGTTGTCCGTAAATACTGAGTGATGTTTATATTTCATTTCCTTTTGTATGAAGTTGCTCTTGGTTAGTATTCAAAACATCGGATAATGATATAATAATCAGATCAATGCTAGGTGAGTACAGCACTAATAAACACCTCCTCCATATAGTGATACATCAAAACATTATGTGGAACTTCAAGGAAAAAAACAGAAATGCAAATTTATACCCCCAAACATTGCTAAACTGTACTGTTTAGATTGAAATGACTTTACTGTTTAAGATGTACCAATTGATTGGGATCGCTTTCCTAGACTATAATGACCCCTTGAAATCGATACATTTCCATGAAATTGGTGCGGTACGTGCGTGTCCTTTAATACTGAACACACAAAAGAAGTAAATCATTCACTGGCATCGATTATTGTTTCCCTTCATTTTCTAATTATGACTATAAAGCAATTTTAAATTTTTTTCTGTAAAATTCTTAGGTCTTCATATAAAAAAGTAAATGAAAGTGATGTGTACGGTAGATCTCCATTATTCAGTGTATTCAAAAAGTGATTTCTATCAACTACAAGGGTTTTACAGTGAAACGGAATCTATATCTAATAGGTAAATTTTAATAGATAGAATTAATAAATTTGAACAATTAAGTATTAGTAAATAAACAACTTTTTCTTCAAAAATTTCTACAATTTGAAATGATTTCATTGAATAAGAAAATACTGCAATAGGAGAAATCCAAAATATCTTGATCTTAAACTCTTACCTAGAATGTTAAACAAACAAAAACAGAATGAATTATGACATAAAATCCCGTATGAACCATTTTACAATATCTCAGAGCGGCTTCATGAAATACAATTCCTACATGAAGTTAATTTCGGCTCCCCAAAAGGTAATTACCTTAAATTGTATAATCCATCATATGCCGATTGTACCTATAATTATTCTATTTGTTTTTGTCCTATACAGTGACCATAAAATGATTATTCCTAATGACACTAAATATGGTTTATTTAAGATGAACCTCTATTTACATTTCCCTTATACATCAAGACCTCGAGTCTAACAGTCGGTTAGTAAATGAAATAGTGTCTAGTCAGCATATAAAGAAAGGATAGATATTTAATTTGATCATTGTATATAGACAATGTTGTCAAGATGATAAACAAGTGAAATCTGTCAGGTAATGTTGTCATTACTCACTTTTGGAGAGTGATAGTTGAGACAATGTTTAGAGTGGTGATTTGCACATGAGTACTGCGGACATTAATGTACTAGTAAAAAATAGAAAATTTGACCTGAATGTTTAGAAGTTGGTCTGTTTAAGAAATGATGAAAATATTTATATCTAAGTATTCTCAAGCATGAATGGTGAAAAAGGTTATATACATTTATCTATTTTCTTGAATGAATGTAAAGGTTATAAATTGCAATTTTGACCAAATTAATCAGTGCGGTATAGTGCACATGATTGTGACCTCTTCATGCTATTCACGGAATAATGCGAAGAATAACTCCCTAAAATGCTCTGCCATTGTTCTCCTTGCCTCTATGTTATAAGTACGCCACTCAAATTCTCTTTTCTCTTCTTCTCCCGAAATAAAATAGTGTGGCGACACAACCCCTGAGCATAAGAGAAAAGACGCTAAGTAGTTCTGTAGTGGTATGCTAGACTGTAGAGTGTGTGTACACCTGAGACAGGGTAAATAACCGCCCCAAACCTCTCCCTCTCTCTCTCTCTCTCTGATAGCTACATTGTCGATAGATCAGAATTGTCTCAAGGAAATAAATCAAAGAATTTGATAGAATTTCAACAAGAGAAATAGATATGGTTAGCGCCATCAGAGATTAATTAACATTGTACGTCAGTCACGTCACATCAGTTTCTATACTCCACTGTATTTATACAATCTTGGAAATATTTAATTATATCAAAATTCATAAATTTGTTAAAATTATCAGCAATTATCTCAATGAATCTGTTACAATATACAGCTAGGTGACACACAAAAAAGTATAACCAACTTTAAATTCGTAAATTTCAACAACTATTAAAGGTACAGTTTTCTTTCAAGTAGCTTTGGTTTATTGCTCCCCTTCTCCATCCACTGTTAAATTTTCATTAACCTGTTTCGTTTTTGTGAATTAAATACCGATTCAATTGAAGGGTGATGCAAATGATCAGAAAATAGACAATGAAGTAAGTTCAAACATTAAATATATATTTACTAGATTAAGGGCTAATCCACACCATCGCTCCGGTCACGCTTCGCTCACGCTCCAGTCACGGTCCGGTCCAATATTCTTTAATGTATTTCACGTAGAGCATCCACACTGGCAGTGCCGGTCAGGTCACGCTCCAGTCACGCTCCGCTCACGATCCAATCCAAAGATATTTTGACTGGAGCGTGATCGGACCGTGAGCGGAGCGGCACTGCCAGTGTGGATTAGCAACGCTCCAGTCGCGGTCCAATTTTATTATTTGCGTGCTTTTTCTTGAATTTTACTATACATATATATGTCACGCGCATTTGACTCATCTGAAATATCGACCGATTTTGCTGCGCAATCTATTGATCAATCGTTATTGCAGCCATCGACTGATGGCGTAACCATCTATCGATAGTTGCGCGTTCGAATAATAAGATGATTTTAGCTTATGCATCTAATTGGCAAATTTTATTGCATAGCTATATCGATTAATAGCGCACCTATCAATCAATTTCTGCGCGTTCGAATGATAGGGATTTTTTTAGTTTATGCATTTAATTGTCTTGATTTTAATTGAAAGATGTTGTCTTTTTAAACAAAAAAATTGTTATATTCATAGAGTAACCATCAATCGATTGATGATTACTCTACGAAATGTAACAATTAGATTTAGAAATTATAGAAATCCATATCAATCGAACGCGCAACAATCGGTTGATTTTTTCCCTATTAAATATACCATTTAGATGCCTAAACTAAATACATTCTTTATCATTCGAACGTGCAGCAATCGCTCGTTGGTTGCGCTATCGGTCGATGGCTGCGCTAACGATAGATCAAACAGATTGTGAAGCGAAATCGGTCGATATTGCTGCAGATCAGTCAAACGCGAGTGACATATATTATACTATACCTTATACATACCTTAGACTCTAGAAGTCTAGATTCTTAGATATACAGACAGTTTTCTCTAGGAGTGATAGATGATACGGAAGGGACGGGAGCGAGAGCGGAGCGTGAACGGACCGAACATGTGTATGCACAAGGATGAGACCGGACCGTGACTGGAGCGAGAGCGGAGCGTGACCGGAGCGATGGTGTGGATCAGCCCTAAATCCCCACAATAAAACAGATTCATTTCTAGGTTTTCAAGTTGGGTACACTTTTTTGTGGGTCACCCTGTACATTTATATAAGGGAAGCTTCAAACTGTTTCTGTATTTTTTGGATTATAATTAACGCATAGAAGTTACTTTTAATAACCATAAATGAAATAATAAATGAATTTCAAATAATAATCTAGAATAGATAATTATAATGATAAGGGTTACTTACTTAAAGCCATTTAGTATTGACAAATTGTATTGATATCTTCAGTCCCTATTCCCCAAACCACCCACATAGTTTAATATAACAAAGGAGTTAATTATTAAGCAAAAACACTTTAACGGAATACCACTAGAAAATGTACCAAACTACCTAATGTGATCAAATTTACCAGAGCCAACGATAAAATATATTGATGAACAGTGTATTAAATTACTTTGATTTATTATTAATAAGAGATAGCTGCACAATATACAATGTGCAACGAGAATTCTTTATGAGGCATAATATATCTGACCCCGAGACACGCTCTGTAGAAATTCGGATCCATGGAGTTTCTTTAAGCTTCTTAAATGGACATCAAGAGGGATTTAGTAATTAATGACATTTTAAACTTAGACTGTAATTGTGAAGAATTTCATTCTGTAGTAACTCATAAGAAAGTATATATTAATTAAAGTATCACCTGTCAGAAAATCCAGACTGCTTTACATACGTTAATTTTGATATATTTTGCAGATAATAACTTTCGAGTTACTATAATAGGTTCAGACTTCGTGCTTATCAAATGATAAAAGAATTGCTTCTCTTAGGTTAAAAATGGCTTCAAAATTGTAGAAAATTATTCTATAAATAGATACCTACTTTGTTGAATAGAATGAATCGTTGCCTGAGTTCAAATAGAGATCTTTGTGACTCATCCCTTGAATCAATGAATCATTCGATTTTACCCAGAAAACATTTATGGTGTGGCTTTATAGAATTATATAGGAATGGACTCTATACTTACTTTACTATGTCCTTGGTTTGACTTTTTCTCTTGATATTACATTACCACATTTTACAATTCAACATGTTGACCCATTGAGAAAGTTAAGATGGGGACATGGAGGATTAGGTTGATTCCCACCGTATTAATTCTCCACGTCTATGACTAATTTAAAATACTCATCAAGTCATTATAAAAAATGACACAATGATTAATTTACTCTCTAATGTAATGAGATGCAATAGTTGTACACTTCCGTAATTTCATCTATGATTAGCCTTTTGAATATTTTAAATCAAGATAAACCTCCTTATCTATATTGTGTTCACTTTTGCTGCGTCATGCCGCCTTACCCACAGCTTACGAGGTTTAACCTGGCGCTACCTGCAGCTCTGTAAAATGTACAGTCTTTGGGCAGCACTGAGTTGCAACTGCTAGAAGACAATCGAACAATTTTGCGCTAAAAACAAGAAAAGAAAGAAGAAAAATGAACTCACTTATCTTATATAATATGGCGTGGGAAAGTAGTTTGCACTTTTAAAAGCATGTGTATTACACTGCATTATTTTCAGTGAATTGTGGTACGATCTGAGCTTTGTACATTTTAGAGGTTGTAGATGGGATATAAAATATAAACAAATTATAGGAGTTAGAGAGAACCACATATATGTTACATTATAATTGATATTGAATACCTATATGCATAATACATACAGTTGCATATATAAATGAATCATCTTTTATTCTGTCAGACACAAAATAAAATTAATTAATTAATTAGCACACTACGGGTGTTATTAGGATAGATTGTACTCATTAAATTAGAATATCATATCATATCAATGTATTCCCATGAATAGTATGGTTAAATGCTTCATGTTAATAATCTTATACCGAAATAATACCCGAGTCGTGTGTTTTGGCTTGATACTGGCTCCAACCTATAATTATATTGGTTGTATGTTTATTGGTTTGGCCTTAGAGTAATAGAGGTGGACCTACTAAATGACTTGGTCCTACTAAGTGACTTGGTCCTACTAAGTGACTTGGTCCTACAAAGTGACTTGGTCCTATTAAGTGACTTGGTCCTACTAAGTGACTTGGTCTTACTAAGTGACTTGGTCCTACTAAGTGACTTGGTCCTACTAAGTGATTTGGTCCTATTAAGTGACTTAGTCCTACTAAGTGACTTGGTCCTACTAAATGACTTGGCCTTACTAAGAGACTTGGTTCTACTAAGTGACTTGGTCCTACTAAAAGACTTGGTCATACTAAGTGACTTGGCCCTACTAAGAGACTCGATTTTAATAAGTGACTTGATCCTACTAAGTGACTTGGTCCTACTAAGTGACTTGGTTCTACTAAGAGACTTGGTTCTACTAAGAGACTTGGTCCTACTAAGTGACTTGGCCTTACTAAGAGACTTGGTTCTACTAAGAGACTTGGTCATACTAAGTGACTTGGCCCTACTAAGAGACTCGATTTTACTAAGTGACTTGGTCCTACTAAGAGACTTGGTTCTACTAAGAGACTTGGTCCTACTAAGTGACTTGGCCTTACTAAGAGACTTGGTTCTACTAAGTGACTTGGTCCTACTAAAAGACTTGGTCATACTAAGTGACTTGGCCCTACTAAGAGACTCGATTTTACTAAGTGACTTGGTTCTACTAAGAGACTTGGTTCTACTAAGTGACTTGGTCCTACTAAGTGACTTGGTCCTACTAAGTGACTTGGTCCTACTAAGTGACTTGGTCCTACTAAGTGACTTGGTCCTACTAAGTGACTTGGTCTTACTAAGTGACTTGGTCCTACTAAGTGACTTGGTCCTACTAAGTGACTTGGTCCTACTAAGTGACTTGGTCCTATTAAGTGACTTGGCCCTACTAAGTGACTTGGTCCTACTAAGTGATTTGGTCCTACTAAGTGACTTGGTCCTACTAAGTGACTTGGTCCTACTAAGTGACTTGGTCCTACTAAGTGACTTGGTCCTACTAAGTGACTTGGTCCTACTAAGTGACTTGGTCCTACTAAGTGACTTGGTCCTATTAAGTGACTTGGCCCTACTAAGTGACTTGGTCCTACTAAGTGATTTGGTCCTACTAAGTGACTTGGTCCTACTAAGTGACTTGGTCCTACTAAGTGACTTGGTCCTACTAAGTGACTTGGTCCTACTAAGTGACTTGGTTCTACTAAGAGACTTGGTTCTACTAAGAGACTTGGTCCTACTAAGTGACTTGGCCTTACTAAGAGACTTGGTTCTACTAAGAGACTTGGTCATACTAAGTGACTTGGCCCTACTAAGAGACTCGATTTTACTAAGTGACTTGGTCCTACTAAGAGACTTGGTTCTACTAAGAGACTTGGTCCTACTAAGTGACTTGGCCTTACTAAGAGACTTGGTTCTACTAAGTGACTTGGCCCTACTAAGAGACTCGATTTTACTAAGTGACTTGGTTCTACTAAGAGACTTGGTTCTACTAAGTGACTTGGTCCTACTAAGTGACTTGGTCCTACTAAGTGACTTGGTCCTACTAAGTGTCTTGGTCCTACTAAGTGACTTGGTCCTACTAAGTGACTTGGTCCTACTAAGTGACTTGGTCCTACTAAGTGACTTGGTCCTATTAAGTGACTTGGCCCTACTAAGTGACTTGGTCCTACTAAGTGATTTGGTCCTACTAAGTGACTTGGTCCTACTAAGTGACTTGGTCCTACTAAGTGACTTGGTCCTACTAAGTGACTTGGTCCTACTAAGTGACTTGGTCTTACTAAGTGACTTGGTCCTACTAAGTGACTTGGTCCTACTAAGTGACTTGGTCCTATTAAGTGACTTGGCCCTACTAAGTGACTTGGTCCTACTAAGTGATTTGGTCCTACTAAGTGACTTGGTCCTACTAAGTGACTTGGTCCTACTAAGTGACTTGGTCCTACTAAGTGACTTGGTCCTACTAAGTGACTTGGTCCTACTAAGTGACTTAGTCCTACTAAGTGACTTGGTCCTACTAAGTGACTTGGTCCTACTAAGTGACTTGGTCCTACTAAGTGACTTGGTCCTACTAAGTGACTTGATCCTATAAAGTGACTTGGTTGCACAAGTCGTTAGGGTCGCTTCAAGTGACTTAGTTGCAAGAATACCTTGAAAGCACTACATTGCTTAATGGTCAGTCACTTCAAAATAAGTGGCTTGGTCGCAATATGTGACTTATGATCGCACATCGTGCTTTGGGTTGCACTAAGTGGCTTGGTCGTACTAAATCACTCTGCTGCAGTTAATAACTTAAATGCAAAATGTAAATTACAATTTATTCCAATTTTTTTTTTCAATCATTTATAAAAATCGGACACTAAGTAAATAAATAAATAATCACACGACATGTACTATTAGGATAGATGGTATAGCTAGTAAATATTGATTTCAATTCCATCTTCTTTGACCCACGGTTACTTTCTCCCTGGGCAGTAACGACATAAAGTTGAAGTCTCAACTGTTTGTAAGAAAAACCATATTACAACAATAAGAAGAATGATATAAATTTAGGTCTGATTCTCATGGGTCAGAAAAAAATGAATTAGAGAATTGCATGCTTGCTCATGATCTGCAGGCGATTTTAAGGTGTAATTACCTGAGAAGTTCTCCTATGATATTGATAAATGGATCAGCAAAATAACCCATTGACTGTTCTTTGGTACCTTGGCAAGGATTTGGTGAGTTATAATATATATATATAAAAGAGTTTTACAATACTCTACTGAACAAGTGACATGTAACTTACGCCTCATCTTATATTCCTAGGACTTGAATATATTCTGTAACGTGATGATATGAATACCTTATTCATTAAACTGCTTAAGTCTATATATTTTTATATAATTTGAAAAAAACTTCATCAACTATTCTATATTCACTTTTGCAATAGCATGATTCAATTACTAAAAATTATTTATTCCATATTCTGATATCAATTTTAATAAATATTTATTTGAAATATAACTACAAACCTGCTAAAAAGGAAAATATTATTTTCAGGTACATTTCTTCACTGAAGATGAAGAAGTAGTAAACCTTTTCCCCATAAAGAGGTTAGCAAAATATTTTGTGTCTCTCCCCCAGCCTAAAATTTGTCTCTCACAATTTATAAGGCCTTGTCTTTCACAGAGATGGCTGAGGTATTGCATCACTTACCAATGAGCCTATTCACCAGCTACAAATATATCAATGGAACAATAATTCATTCATTATTATACATGGATGATTTGATATGCAGCCAAGGATGTAGAACTGTAGGTGAATCATTATTTGAGAACAATAAAATTATATATTTATATACTATTTCTTATTAACACCAGTAAAAGATTAATGAAATATCTAGTTATTCTGGAACACTTTTACACCTGTCACTTGTATCACATCCCACAGTTGAATTGTCCGGTTTCAAGAGGCCAGGTGTTCGGGTAACAGTACTGTGCTAACTACACTGCAACGAAAGTGAAGGTGAACGTTAAAGTACCGAGGTAGGTATGTAAACAGTCATTCTCATTTTTGCTTCAACTGGACGTACAGTTAGTTGCACTATTTTTAACTTTTAATGAATGATTGTATATTTGAATAACTTATTTTAAATTTTGATAACTGAATTATCGTACTACATTAACTTTTTTATGCTTTACAAACATGATAATCCAAAATGTGTTGGAGAGTTCAAGTCATGGCATGCAAGGTAAAGTTTTAAGTTGTGCCAAAGGGTTAGTTAGAGACCAACTCTCGATGGGGAGAGTACCGCAGTGTCAGTCCTTTGCCTGGCTCTGGAGCTTAGCTATGGTGGTTGCCTGGAACTAATGGAGTCCACGGATAGATAAACTATAGTTGTAACCAATCGTTAAAGCCAAATAAAACTTTATCGAAATGAGATATTCTTCGTCCACCTGGAAGTGATTTAATATGAGTGTTACTGACTGAAATTTTAAAATAAGATTTTATATGAAAATGGAAAATTATCCAATTACAAGTGATGATTATAAACATTCTTTTAAGGAACAGAATTATATATCCAAGGTGATGATTCCAACTGAATTACCAGTATTCAAAAAGACTGAAGTGGGTGGATTTTCTGAGGATGTCAATTTGAATGTAAGAAATGTGGATCAAAATTTAACGAGAGGTGTGAAACGAAAATTGGAACAATGTGAAGAAGAAAACTATTTAACAGTTCTCGAGCAGAACACTTTTAAAACTGCTTCAATAAATGAAATTCATAATGATATATTAGACATTAACTCTAATTGCAGTCAAATTACTGACATCCCAAGTGAAACTCAAACCTCGGAAATTCTTAAAACCGAATCTAAAGACACTGAAACTCATTCAACTCTTTCGTCATCGTCATCGGAAAGTAAACCAGGACGAAGAGGTGAGATTATGCTACTTCAATTAATAAAACAAAAATTATATTCAAAGGAAAATGTCTGTTTACCTTCTTTCTAAAATAATCATAATAATATATTTATGATTGTAAATTATTATATCATATGAGTTTTAGATTATATTACCATTAACGACAGAGCTCATATCGGAAAGGAATTTCATTAATTGGCTTGGTATACATACAATATTTGCCCAAAGTTTTCTATATGTTGTTATTTATTGGTATCCTTTACTATTTTTAACTTCGTGTATTTTTTTCACAGCGTACGGTCTTCGACCACGATCCGGTCACCGTAAATCTTGGATAAACGAACAAATTGAAATTCAACCGACGGAAGCCACTGCTAGTGAAGAAATTGTTGGTCGAATAGACTCAACTGACAGCAATGCAGAGGAGAAAGAACTGAAGCCAAGACTTTGGTCCAAGGGAAGAAGTAAGAATAGCAGAAGTAAGCCATTGTCCAAATATCGTCGCATCACAGCCAATGCGAGGGAGAGAGACAGAATGAAAGAAATCAACACAGCTTTTACCGCACTGAGAGGAGTTCTTCCGACATACACTAATTCCCAAATAAACAACATGACCAAATATTCGACACTTCAACTCGCTGTGTCCTACATCAAAGGATTGTCAGATTTACTCAATGAAACCAACAATGCAGTGAACGAGAGTGTCAAAGGAGAATCTTGTTCTGAAGAATCTGCTGACACGTCAAACAGGGATGTGAATTTGAGTGTTGGAATTAGTGAAATAAAATGTGGTTCAGTGGCAAGTACTGACTGTGAACAGAAGCCATCTGACTTTCTCATGTTTTCTAAATCTAGTAATTTTAATTTCACTCACGAGAACATTCAGGGTTTGGAAGATTTCGAAAATTTACCTGAAATGAGATGGGCTTTTGACCTCATGATGGACTAGATTTTAAGGGTGCCCTTTACGCAAAATTTAAATTTAGCTAGAAAAACATTAAATTTACTGAACTTAGGTTACAGACGTCAAAGTTAATAGACAAATATTTTCAAGTATTTGCTTCACAATTAATTATGTGAATTGTTTGCATTAAACCTCCACTGTTCGACATTCTAATTAGATTCAATAGAAGAAGAAGAATGGAATACTAACTATATGTCTCGTATTGTCATATGTTTAGAGTTAATTAGGTACATAGGTAATTAGGTTCTTAGGTATTTAGGTACTTAATGTTTCTTTTAGGGTATAGAGCCTTTTTTGAAATATCTACTAACTTTGTTATTGTTTTGAATTATTGGAAGTACTCAGTCCTTTTTCTTTTCTTAGTCAGCGTAGAATGTCGCAAGGTACTGCAAAACCCACCCAAACAAAATATATAGAACCAAATTTGATGTGATTTGCAGTATTACAACCACTAACCTTAGATCTAATGCACAGGCCATAGAGTAATAAAAATTATAGTGGTGGTAATAAATAACTAAAAATGATTCAATGTAAATAGATAATATACTTTGATAAAATTATTTTTTCAGTGGTTTTCTAGTCAATTAATAATATCCATGGTGCCATTGTTTGTTATATCATAAATTAACCTCTTCTCTAATTTTTAATTTATTTTGGACTTGTGAAGTTTTATATGAATTTATCATTTAATAAAGTTTTACAATAAATTAAGATACCACAGATATTAAGTTATAGATTTTCTAGTTGTCTTTAATTTTCACATAATGATCATTTCATTACGTAAGTCTATCCACAGATATGAAAATCATTACAGACGTCACTAAATATTTCACATAAAGTTTTTTGCCAATTATTGTTCCAGTGAAATAATGCCTTAGTATTTTTTCTCCAATTAACATTATCAATGAAGTCGAAAGAAAGAGATAATAATTGGCATTTGTCTCGTGACAGTTACCACTCTTCCCCTAAGGCTACCTTCCTCTTAGAATTAGTTGACGATATCCTTGGTATTTATTTGTTAAATCTACGGACGTGCTATCAACATTTCGCACTACTTCGAACTTTCTTATCTCATTCTACTTCCTAATTGTTTAACATTTTTTTCTTACTTGTTGTAAATTTAGTACAGTGAAGGAAATTACTCTCAGTATTATTTATTATATTTATTTCCGAAGATATTCCAAACATCCTATTTATCCAACTATTAATTATTCAAACATTTCAGATGTTTTATTAATTTATTGTAAAATTTTGACTGTTAATTTAATGTTATTGATATTTCTTTATTGCATGTATTTATAAAGCTAGGCAATGTTTACGTTTGAAAATATATTCATATTATTTGTATTGTAATGATATTTTTGTTATATAAACTTTCTCCCATATTTTTAAATCTTTTTTTACTTGGACAAAGTTAGTGATTAATATTTTGTGATATTAATGGTGTGATTTATAACAGAAACTTTTATTCCAATAGAGATAACTAGTCGAGACTCATAGAAGTCTCTTTATTTATTATGTTACAAATAATGAATACATGATAAATATCATATCTTTAATACTTCAATTAAAAAATTAAAATTTGAAAGAAGAAATTCAGTTTAATATTCAACATCAGTAACATATCATTCAAAATAAAGCTACTTCTATGAGTCTCCAATAGTTATCTCAATCGGTGAGAATTTGAGTAAACTGCTTTGTATTCCTCTCAAGAGAAAGTTTATTAATTAACTCCCATGGAAAAGCAATGCATTTCAATTGTAATTCAGTTTCGGATTTTCACTATAAAGTATATAGTGCAATAAAAAGCATTAAATTTAATACATGCAATATCAAGATTACATGCAGAATCACACAAAACAAGTTTGTCTTCACTAAATAAAGTGATTAAAATTATTATGTTACAAATTAATTGCCACATTGTTAATTTAGAAGTAACTAGTTATTTATAGAATCCAACGTTAAAGTGTGTTCAGACATTTGGTGCAAAATAAAACCATATGCAACACTAATTTGCATTTGAATAACTTTTACAAGGCACAAAAAGTTGAGCAGTACGAATAATTGAATATCCTTGTGTGAATATTTAAATTATCCTGCTGAGGACACTGTAGACAATCGTAATTAATGTCATCAGATTAAACAACTTACCTGTCCTATACTCTCACTTTGGGACAACTTTCAACTCGAGTTTAACGGAACATTTGCCTCTAAAATGTGACAGCTGATGTCATAGATATTGTGAGCAATTGAGTGCTACTTGTATAAATCATGCTGTGACATTTTGTGATGACTATTAGAATACAGAATGTCAAAGAGTGAGTCAAGAAGATAGTTTAGTGTGATAAGGACTGACAGCATACACTGTGCGCAGTGAAGCTCTACAGACGTAAGTAAGTCAGGTACCACTTGGTTGCTGGAGACAGTCCACCCCTCTAACAGGGACAATGTCGCTAACTTATCTGGTGGCGAGAATAACCTTTATACGCAGGGGGTGTTAACCTTTAGCCATTATTCCATATATATGATTGTATATTTATTTATTCATACATATAACAAAATAGAAAATTATGCCAGGTACGCAATGAATAGGCAATTTAATTTGCGTATCAATTTCTAGCCTTTTACAGTATAATAAATCGGTGACTTATAGAGAAATTGATATCTTTGTTTATTTACAATTATGAATTATGATAATTTGAAATCAATGAATCATTTCCAATTAAATACGTACGTGACTACCTGTTTATTTAATATTTTAAACTAAGAATGAAACTAATATTAGTGAATATATAACTACGCTACACCAAATAGTAATCCCTCGCATTACCAGTTTGCAAAAGAATAAACTCTTCCCCCTCCCCCCCCCCCCCTCTTCTCATTTCACCTCTTATCCTCTCATTTTCTCTCTGCTTTTTTTTTACTCTTATCCATTTCATCCCCCTCCTCCTCTCTCATTCTTTCAATTTTGATTAAATCAATATATGCTCAGTTATAGTAAATTAATCCTAAAAGAGCTTCAGTTTCCGAACACGTAATATATATATGAATATATAAGATTTTTTTTAAATATATGGTAGATATGACTTCATTAGCTTCTCCTTCAGGTATAATTTAAAGAGAAGATCTGATAAACAAGCACGCAGAAGGTGACAGTGAATAGCTACAAACTTGTGATGAATAACTGCATTCATTAGAGGAGTAAGAAGGAACAAAAGTGACTATTTGAAATAAAGAACAAATTACCATCATAATGTCCAATGCTTTGTTATCATGTAAGTGATATTTAAATGCTACTGCTAGTTTCTTTACGTTAATTCATTCTTAGAGGAGAAAATTATGCAAATAAATGCGCAGAAAAGAACTCCATCTTTTTTTATTAAGATCTTGAATAGTTAAGCATGTCGATGTTTTACCTCTCATATAAATACTCACACCGACGAATTGAACAAAATTAAATTAAAACTACAGATCAATTATTGAGATTATGTGTCATAATAATTCAATGTCAGCACTTCGATAAATCTTAAATAAAAATGTTGCAATTTGTTTGAAATGTAGGTAAAGATATGTTTCCTTTTTGAATGATATCAATATTACACTAAAAAACGATTAAAAATTATTACTTCAATAATTATTAATGATTCATTGTTAATAATTATTAATGATTCATTGTTAATAATTATTAATGATTCATTGTTAATAATTAATAATTATTCATTTTTAATAATTATTAATGATTCATTGTTAACAAATATTAATGATTCATTGTTAATAATTATTAATGATTCATTGTTAATAATTAATAATGATTCATTTTTAATAATTATTAATGATTCATTGTTAATAATTATTAATGATTCATTGTTAACAATTAATAATGATTCATTTTTAATAATTATTAATGATTCATTGTTAATAATTATTAATGATTCATTGTTAATAATTATTAATGATTCATTGTTAATAATTATTAATGATTCATTTGTTAATAATTATTAATGATTCATTTGTTAATAATTATTAATGATTCATTTGTTAATAATTATTAATGATTCATTGTTAATAATTATTAATGATTCATTGTTAATAATTAATAATGATTCATTGTTAATAATTAATAATGATTCATTTTTAATAATTATTAATGATTCATTGTTAATAATTATTAATGATTCATGTTTAATAATTATTAATGATTCATTGTTAATAATTATTAATGATTCATTGTTAATAATTATTAATGATTCATTTGTTAATAATTATTAATGATTCATTTGTTAATAATTATTAATGATTCATTTGTTAATAATTATTAATGATTCATTTGTTAATAATTATTAATGATTCATTGTTAATAATTATTAATGATTCATTGTTAATAATTATTAATGATTCATTTGTTAATAATTATTAATGATTCATTTGTTAATAATTATTAATGATTCATTTGTTAATAATTATTAATGATTCATTTGTTAATAATTATTAATGATTCATTGTTAATAATTATTAATGATTCATTGTTAATAATTCAATCGACTGGTTAATTGTTTACCTGTAGAAAATTATCGTATATGGTAATAGAAGATTTTGAGTAGAATAACTATTTACAAATTTCCTGTTTCCTTTTGTCTTTATTAGTTCTATTTAATCTTATGGTTAGTATAGTATTTATACATTATTTTAATTCATGATGATGAATATAGTTTGAATTTCTAACAGTTTGTAACTATATTGCATTATGAAATTTGAATACAATTTCTTAACAAAAGTTTGAATCATAGTAAAATAAATAAGATAATGAATCAATAAGTAGTAAATAAATACACACTCTCTAAGTCCTCGAACATTTTTATAGTTTATATCAACTTACAACGTTATATACACAAGAGATAGACCAAAAAATATAAACACCTCAATAGCAGGCAGCTCTCCAGATTTGCATATCTTCCATTGCTGATGTTAAAAATGAGAATTAACGTATACAAATTTTTACTAGTAGGTTATACGATAAACATCATTGAAGAATTTAAGATTATTGATAGTGATTTTTAGTTAAAAACAGATGGGTATAAAGTTGAAGCATTTTCACATTTATTTGACAAATTATGATAGACTAATTATTATACAGTTCGGTCAAATAAGGATGATTATAAATAGTGTTGTTGAACAAATAATTTCACTGAACGAAAGTATAATAACCGAATGATTTAAGTTGTATTTACACTATACAGATTACAGGTTTATATAAAGAAATAGAAAAACCTTTCAGCTCTCCCATGTACATATTCGAGTAGTTTTTGTTACACTACTGCCTCAGTACGAACATCATTGGAAGTTTGAGAGTTCTTACAACCCTATTTATAAGAATATTTGTACAAATAATTAGTTACTTGAAATGAATTAATAAACATTGAACATTTTTAAGAAAATAATTAATGTATGTCTGGGAATTTGAGTGTCATATAATATGCTTGAAAATTACTATGTCAAAATGTTAGTCCTTCTCATTTTTGTCCATCCCTTAAATAATTATTATAGTCTCACGTCGAATGAGCATCATGAAATTATAAAATGTTAAGAATTAAGAATGCCGTTGAATACTGACTAACACTGAACATCATATATATTAAAATTAACAAAACTAACATACATCAATGCCCGTAATCGCTCTATTCCAATCGGTGCAGTGAAATGTTTCATTCCACTTTGCTAACCCACCGTAAAATTTGTCTTCACGGCTCCATTTCCTCGCCATCAATTAGAATTCAAACCAAATTACAAGCTAGGGAAGGTAACTATTACTCATTGTCAAAATCTCTAATGCTTTCATTTCGATATCGGTTTCTCCATACAATTAATATTCTCTCTTCTCTTTAGTAAAATTTGGGATATTTTCTTCCGTTCTTATTATGCAAGTATTTTGAATTTCTTTATAATATTATCATTAATTGTAATACATTCATAATCAAAGAGCAGCTAAATTATGTGTTGGTAAAATTTTGATCTACTTTTATAATTATTTTGTATAATTCAATATAATCAACGTAATTAAATACAATAATCACTCATCAAATATACATAACAAATAATATTCTAATTTAAAATTATAAATTACATTATAAATAAATAAATCATAAAATATATCATAAAATTATATTATATTTGGAGAGAAAGTTGTGGTGGGCCATAGTGTGGTTTTACTTAAATTTCCAAAAAACCTACCACGAATTTTTATCCAACATAATACGTGAATACAAATTAATCCTATTTGCCTATCTTCTAGAAAATGAAAACAAGAAACTGTGGAGGTGCTGATAATTTTTAGAGAAGACATAACATTCTCATCCTAATTTTTTCTCTGGGTACATATTGCCTCATTATTTACCATATTTTCTAAGGTATTCCTTACATTAGCTTTTGAAGTTCAAATAATAATCTCAAACTCACAATAACTAGCAATCATATAATCTATCATCAGGTTTTTGCGGTGTGGTTTGAACTCATGATTTTAGTCCGAAAGTGTAAGAGTTGATGCCTCCAAGTTGTTAATTTGATGTACATAATCAGATAGCTTCTTTACGATTTTGAAGTGAGCCGTTAGAACGACTTACTCAACTGATAGTACTTGTAGCTTATTTGCATGGTTAGTGTATGTGTTTACCAAGAACATTTACATAGCGTTCTTTTTGTCAGTGATAGTCATCATATTCCATTTTTGAGATTCTCTTTAAAATAAATCAAATAGAAGATTGAATTAGAAATAGTAAGTGATGGCTCAGTGGATTCTTTTAAATGAGAAAAAGACCTTCAAATAATTAAGTGGATTGACTAATGGTACACAAACGTACTGGAATGAAAAAAATGCAAATCGATGGTTCGATCCTTGTTGTAAATGTCACTTTTTCATCAGAAATATTTGGACGAAAGTGAGCTACATAATAAACTATTCAATATTATCTTGTTTTTACTGTTCCAACCAATTTTATTAGTTGAAAAATATTCAACATTTTAGTAAGCTTCACTCTGAAAAGATACACAATTTCAAAACAAATTGACTATTATTTTTAAAGAAATGTTATTTTGGCGCATACGATTAAAATTCTAATGATTTATTATCATTT
The DNA here is from genome assembly GCA_947561585.1 of Caprella mutica. Lineage (NCBI taxonomy): Eukaryota > Metazoa > Arthropoda > Malacostraca > Amphipoda > Caprellidae > Caprella > Caprella mutica. The sequence goes on from CANNZV010002260.1 coordinate 233,349, forward strand.
GTTCACACTGTTACGTATTCATTACTTATATTCTTATAAAAGTAAAAATTAATGAAGATTTCCATTGCAATTACATAACATATATACATTCTGTAAGTAATGAAAATTAGTGAATATTGACAAATAATTTATTCAGTTATCACTTTATATAAACAATTTATTAGATTATAAATACTATGAACATATTTTTGATAATTTTCAAATATGAAAAAAGCTATACAATTAATAGAACTAACAATAGATATATACTCGTGCAGATTCCACGTAATGATAAATATCTTTAATCAACAAAGTATAAGCTTTGACAAAAGCTGATACTTTTTTGGATGTTTGTCCCGGTACTTTAGGTTGATAAACACAGCAAGAAGAGCAATGTCTTCTATTTTGTGATCTGAAGAAGAGGGAAGCAAAACAAAAGTTAAAAAAGAGTAAAAACAAACACTACTATGGAAAATTCTAAATCAAACCGCTTCAAAGTACATATTGAACAAAATAAGATATGGAGGTTACTGGTAGAGACACTTAACTTTAAATGGTAGCACTTTGCAGCTAACTGTGAATTCAAACACACATGAGTCAATTCAAACAAAACATGTCCATTCAAACAAAACCTAGCTGTCCATTCAAACAAAACCTAACTGTCCATTCAAAAAAAACATGTCCATTCAAACAAAACCTAGCTGTCCATTCAAAAAAAACCTAACTGTCCATTCAAACAAAACCTAACTGTTCATTCAAACAAAACCTAACTGTCCATTCAAAAAAACATGTCCATTCAAACAAAACCTAGCTGTCCATTCAAACAAAACCTAACTGTTCATTCAAACAAAACCTAACTGTCCATTCAAACAAAACCTAACTGTTCATTCAAACAAAACCTAGCTGTTCATTCAAACAAAACATGTCCATTGAAACAAAACATTTCCATTCAAACAAAACATGTCCATTCAAACAAAACATGTCCATTCAAACAAAACATGTCCATTCAAACAAACTAACTTCTAAATTCACTGCAAACATTTTGATACCTGAACTTTTGATCATTGATTCAATTTAATAAATACTATAATCGGTAACAGAATATAAATCATAGATATCAAAATCAACCTATAGGTTAACTGAAATTTCACAATAATTCAGAGTACGAAGTTTTGCCTGTATAATGGAACACACTTGGTATTGTGAAGAGGGTGCCTAATACTCTTAACTTATTAAATAATATACACTGTACTATGCACAAAGTGATCTCTATGTGGATAGGTACAGTAAAGAATTTAACTCATGTGATCTCTGAAGAATAGGGAAGAATGTTTAAGAAAAGGTACTCAAATAACTACAGGGAAAGCGATCTTAGAACGCTCAGTACATGTACCAGAAAAGCGTTCGTTGTAACGATCAGCATTCGTTGTAACGATCAGCGTTCGTTGTGATGATAAATTATCTAATTGGGGATATAAACTTTAAACAGCATTTTAAAGAAATCTTAATGAAGGTAAACAATCTCAGATTATTATTGAAGGAAAATGTCAATAAAAATCTTATAATATTTATATAACTTACTTATATAAATGTACGAAATGTAGTTTAAAGAACTATATAACATGATAAAGGTTTTTATTTTTCAACTTCACTTACATAGATATCTCTCTATGTACTTACATGCAAACTAATATATTTGGTATAAATAATAATCGTTTAATAAACTGAACACAATATATAAAAATAAATTATTTCCTTTTCTGATCCTTAATTTTTTGTTTGGTATGAAATTTTTGTTGAAATTTTCTAATCAAAGAAAATGTTGCCGAAAAGCGTAACAAAATCAAAATGATGAAAATCTTAAAAACAATATATTAAGTGTTGATTGTCAATTGTAATACTTCTGATTATAATCAAGGTTTGACTAGATACTTGGTAGACGAATGCAATATTTCCTAAACCATATAGTTCAAAAAGTTCATTGTAGTCTGCAAGAGCGGGGTGTCCGCCCAAAGATCGTTCGCTCTGAGAGCTTCACCTGTATGCAAGATTCTACAATTCAGCAAAAATTTAAGAGTGAGATTTTAATTTAACAATCTAGAAATAACAAATGTATCACAATAGAATTCCTTGCTATAAAACTATCGAGCAAAGAAGATTGACTCCATAAATTAGTATGGCTAGAGTGACAAAGAAGTTATCGTTAAAAGTAAATGTGCCATATTGCTACTATCTTCGGAACTCTAAAAATAACAGTGATAACCAAATATGGGGGCAGGAAAGTTTTCCGTTTTAAATCACTTGACGTGACAGTTATTCACTGCAAAGAATTAGTGTTATACGCAGCAAATAATATGTATTCTCCATTATAGAGTACCATCTCAGTTATTTAGGAGAAAATAAAACACAAATATTCCAAATAGAAATGTAGCAATATTAATTCTATGAATTCTATATCTATTAATTATATACGAGTCATACATTTGAATATTGTATAACTTTATAGGAATCAAAGTGTCAACTGTTCGTTATTTTCCTGCAGTGAATGATGAATGATTTGGGCATTCATCAAAACATTTCAGCACAACAATAGTCACAATGTTCAGTTCAGAGAATCCAATCAATTCGCTGCTTTGAAAACATTCTTAACACTTTCAAAAGAACATCGAACTGTGAGGTTCTTTGCATCCATCCCTAGGTATTACAACCTTAAGTCGTGTAAAACACTAGTAAAAGAACATCACAATCTGTGTTTCTTGGCATCCATCCCTAGGTATTAATACCTCAAATCGTGTAAAACACTTAGAAAGAACATCACTCGGTGTCTTTCCTTACATTTAGAGGTGTAACAACCTTCTGTAGGATGATAAACATATTGCATGTGAATGTTTTCTTCTCCATATAGCGGTGAGAGTTCTTCTTCCAGCTAAGGTCAAACACTTTATCTTCTTGAAGAAGAAATAAGAAAAATAAATGGAATGCGGTAAAAGAAGCTCCTCACGCTGTAAACGAAATAAAGTTTAGTTAATGGTATTTTTATATCAATGAGAGAGGTGTCCAATCTCTGGCCCCTCTATAACTTTCTCTGTGGTCAGCTGCAAGAGGTTTCAAATGTACGTAAGAAGTGTATATCATTTATTATATTCACTATTTTAATTCAGAATGGTTTTCTGACCAACTTCGTACCTACTCAGACAGAAATTTCCTTTTCAATCTTCAGTTTAACTTTAACTTTCTCACTGTGTGGCCATAAAAATAACTGAATAGTATTATTTCCAATAGAAACGTAGTTTTATGGTTAGGGACAAATAGTATCATTGTTTAGTATAAGTTGTGTCAAACTGAGAAAATATTATGGTGGGACCACCGATGATTATGATGGGCACAAATTCAACCTTCTGTGGCATTAGTACCTATAATTAATGTCTTTCTGAGAACAAATATGCATAAAATTTACTGTAATGAAAGATAACCATCATAGTATGAAATGAAAGATAACCATCATAGTATGTAATTAAATATAACAATCATAGTATGTAATGAAAGATAACCATCATAGTATGTAATGAAAGATAACCATCATAGTATGTAATGAAAGATAACCATCATAGTATGTAATGAAAGATAACCATCATAGTATGTAATTAAAGATAACCATCATAGTATGTAATTAAAGATAACCATCATAGTATGTAATGAAAGATAGCCATCATAGTATGTAATTAAAGATAGCCATCATAGTATAAAATGAAAGATAACCATCATAGTATGTAATGAAAGATAACCATCAGAGTATGATATGAAAGTTGAAGAAATAATACTAATATACTTTTTCGTTGTCCAACTAATTGAATTCATTAATATATATGAACTGATGAAGATCATGCGAATAAAGTGTCTTTTCTGAATCAATGTTTGAAAGCAATTTCTTGTTTATGATTATACAAATCCATTCAATTCACTAACCAACTGGACAGAGTAATCTACAGAGAGAATATTGCAGACATTTTGGGTGTGATGGAAAAGAATGCTTTGGTTAACTAAAGAAATTAGAGTGAAAGCTAGTAAATCTCGTACCAATAATTACGACCAAGATTTGGTGAGAAATATGCCTACAAAGATAGAAGTGCAAAACTAGACTGAATGTACAAAGAAGTTATTTACGCAGATAAGATTTATATTTAGATGGGATTGTGTAAACCATTTGAATACCCCATAAATAAACTTATCTTTGAGTTATCGGGGCAGAAATTGGGCCACAGAAGCTACCTAAATCAGTCGAAAGTACTGACTAAGGTGTTTGTTGATAGCCTCAAGAGGGAATTAGTCTCCTGCCCATGATATTAATCAGGGATTAATTTGCTGGAATCGCTCTGCAATCATATCCATTGTGATGCTCTTGATAGAATAAAAAAAGAGCTTACATGGCATACACCTTTTAAGGAGAGGAAGATATTAACCTATGAAATTAGAAGCTATTGAAGTAATAATCTAGGAGTTAATAAAGCTGTTAGATCATATCAAATAGTTATCGTATAATATTATATCTTGAATCCATTGCTGAAATTCTAAGACTGGCAAGTAAGTGGCAAATCAGCATATATCAAAAATATACGGATTTTACTAAATCAATCCTTACTCTTCTCATCTGTTAATGAATAAACAAACTCTCTATATTAAAAAATTAAGTAACTTAGCATTTTATAATTTTGAACACTATAATAAACAATAATTGGATCAATATTAATGGCATATTAGTCTAGGATTGTGACAAAATACTATAAAAGCATATAGATCATAATAAATATCCTCTTTTAACTGATAGTACATCATCACAGTGACTCTTTTCTCTGATAGTACATCATCACAGTGACTCTTTTATCTGATAGTACATCATCACAGTGACTCTTTTTTCTGATAGTACATCATCACAGTGACTCTTTTCTCTGATAGTACATCATCACAGCGACTCTTTTCTATGATAGTACATCATCACAGTGACTCTTTTCTCTGATAGTACATCATCACAGTGACTCTTTTCTCTGATAGTACATCACCATAGTGACTCTTTTTTCTGATAGTACATCATCACAGTGAATTTTTCTCTGATAGTACATCATCACAGTGAATTTTTCTCTGATAGTACATCATCACAGTGACTCTTTTCTATGATAGTACATCATCACAGTGACTCTTTTCTCTGATAGTACATCATCACAGTGACTCTTTTCTCTGATAGTACATAATCACAGTGACTCTTTTCTCTGATAGTACATCATCACAGTGACTCTTTTATCTGATAGTACATCATCACAGTGACTCTTTTCTATGATAGTACATCATCACAGTGACTCTTTTCTCTGATAGTACATCATCACAGTGAATTTTTATATGATAGTACATCATCACAGTGAATTTTTCTCTGATAGTACATCATCACAGTGACTCTTTTCTCTGATAGTACATCATCACAGTGAATTTTTCTCTGATAGTACATCATCACAGTGACTCTTTTCTCTGATAGTACATCATCACAGTGACTCTTTTCTCTGATAGTACATCATCACAGTGACTCTTTTCTCTGATAGTACATCATCACAGTGTCTCTGGATAATATTGTTTATTAATTTCATTTTCATTAGAAAACCAAAAGAGTGCAATGTTTATGAATCATTCTGTACATAGTACACCACTTTGATGTGTTTTAGATCTATCGTTTGTTTAGTTTTTACGAAGTTATTAGTTGATAATATAGTTTATCTTGCCACTATAATATATGCTCTAGGATATATTTATTACCATTCTTATTTCCCTCTAGTTACAATTATCGTAGGTAAATTCCATTGGTCTATTATCAATAAATTGCACTATCTGCAAATTAGCACAATGTCGCTACAACACTGCGTAACACACCGGAGCTACTAAATTGTGCCTATCTCTACTGATATTTAGTACACTTTTAGGGATGTATATCAGAGCTTATATTGGGGCTATATGAGATAAAGCCATCTCAATCATCTGTGGCCCCACTTTAAACTTTATTTCAGGTAATAGCATTATTATGCAGACTTGCTTTCTCAATAGAAAAACAAGGAAGAATATATACTCCAGATTTATTTAGTTAACTTTCAAAGTAGCACCGATATTATTTGAAAACGTTACATACAATTCATCATTATGAAACTTAATTAAAAACACAAATAAATAAAAGAGAGATTTAATTAATAATTTAAACTGAGAACAATTATTATACATAATTACGTAGAGCGACATTTAAGAACAGGTAAAGTGTGATGATATTCACTAGGTGAAGTGTGATGATATTCACCAGGTAAAGTGTGATGATATTCACCAGGTGAAGTGTGATGATATTCACCAGGTAAAGTGTGATGATATTCACCAGGTAAAGTGTGATGATATTCACCAGGTAAAGTGTGATGATATTCACCAGGTAAAGTGTGATGATATTCACCAGGTAAAGTGTGATGATATTAACCAGGTGAAGTGTGATGGTATTCACCAGGTAAAGTGTGATGATATTCACCAGGTAAAGTGTGATGATATTCACCAGGTAAAGTGTGATGATATTCACCAGGTAAAGTGTGATGATATTCACCAGGTAAAGTGTGATGATATTCACCAGGTAAAGTGTGATGATATTAACCAGGTGAAGTGTGATGGTATTCACCAGGTAAAGTGTGATGATATTCACCAGGTAAAGTGTGATGATATTCACCAGGTAAAGTGTGATGATATTCACCAGGTAAAGTGTGATGATATTCACCAGGTAAAGTGTGATGATATTCACCAGGTGAAGTGTGATGATATTCACCAGGTAAAGTGTGATGATATTCACCAGGTGAAGTGTGATGATATTCACCAGGTAAAGTGTGATGATATTCACCAGGTAAAGTGTGATGATATTCACCAGGTAAAGTGTGATGATATTCACCAGGTAAAGTGTGATGATATTCACCAGGTGAAGTGTGATGATATTCACCAGGTAAAGTGTGATGATATTCACCAGGTAAAGTGTGATGATATTCACCAGGTAAAGTGTGATGATATTCAACAGGTGAAGAGTGATGATATTTTCAAGGCATAGTGTTTCATCACAATGTTCTCACTTACGTTTCTAAAATGAGGCATGTAAGGGATACGCCTGAAAAATTAGAGACTGCTCTACTATTATTGGCATACAGTTGAAAGTATTGAAACTGTATAAATACTACTTGGATACAAAAGCATTTTGACTGTATATATAATTATAAATTACCAATATATATTGATACCATATCTTATTACTTTCACAGATTGCAGAAGGTTATATTTTAGGAGGTACTGTATAACTCAAAACGTCTTCAACCATATAGCTTGGAATTTGGTAGGACGGCTGGTCAATGTCCATGAACAATTTTTATAGAATTTAATGAGTGATCATGTGAAAGGTCAAGGTCAAGGTCAAGGTCAAGGTCAAGGTCATGGTCAAGGTCAAGGTCAAGGTCATTCATAACTCAATCACTCAAAAAGTTGATAACCAAATTGCCTGAAATTTCGCGTGGTTCTTAATTATTGGTCATTATCCAGTAACCAGTTTATTAGATTTTTGGAGCGAGTAGGTGAAAGGTCAAGGTCATTTATAGCTCAAAAGGAATTCAAGAAAATTGTATGAAATTTGGAGGGACGATTGGTCAATATCCAGGAATCATTTGTTCAGATTTTGGGATCTATCGGGTTAAATTTAATGGTCATCAATAAGCGGTGCGAAGATATGCTTTCTATGAGTGCTTGTCATTTAGCTCCTCATTTTATTTCTTTTATATTTTTATTTACTAAATTAAATTACATAAAATCGACTTTGAATTGAAAGAAATTGAATGAATTATAAATATTATTTATATAACGATGTAATGTTATCCATGCACTACAAAAAATCCTTTATACAAAATATGGGATTACAAGAAATTCCAGATTTCAAAATTATCCAAAATTTCGAGAAAAAATCCGAAATTTAATAAATTGGATATCCCTAAAATCAGATTTAACAAAAATATTGGATTTTAAAAGAACCAAGATTAACCAAAAATTCGAAATTAATAAAAAGTTCAAAAATTAATGAAAAATAACAGTAATTACCAAAAAATTAAGAGCTGAAAAAAAAATCAGAAATTTTATTATTTAAAATTATTGTCCAAATTTCTTAACGGGTAATCATGTACTAGAGATATCTTGATTGCCGAAATTTGAATAATAGGGAATAACAAATTAAAGAAAATTGCAGATGGAGAAAAAAGAACGAATATTTTTCAAAAATCTGATAATTTTAAGAGTAACAAACAATTTGTGAGAATCAAAAGCAAATAGAACGATATCTTTAAATTGTAACTATTAAATTAGAGTGAATCTGCCATTATTCAATATCAAGCAATTAAGCATCATATTCAACGGTAAGGTTTGCTTTACTTACAAAGAATAATAGTGATCAGGAGCTTTCAAAAAGTTTTAATATCATTGAATTCCTTTTAAAATAACCAATTTAAAAATACCTGAAATTTTTGATAACACAAACAAAACTCTCGTATTTTTCCTGAAATATTTTTATTAATTAATAAAGTACTTTATAGTTAAGAGTTATCTTATGGTTTATAAAATCCATTACTAATATCAATCACCTAGTATGTACTGTTTTCTTGTATAACCAAAATAACCAACACACCTAAGAATTGTATTAAAATGTTATATATTATTATTTATCACATATTTTTATATATGTGATTGGTTATTAATTTTTGTAGTAGATACCATATTATAAATATTTATTGAAAAATATGAATTTAATAAATAAATGCTTAATGATGAAAATTTAGAAATATGATGTCATATTAGTTAATAACTTACTATTTGAATACTATAGCATAACAATCCAAAAGTTGAAAAATAAAATTAAGAATAGGTAACTGTGAAAATCTCACCTATCAAAGGCTAAGGCAATAATAGCCATTAGGAGCAAAATCTGCCATAACTTGACTGAGGTAGAGCTCATAATCTTCCCAATTCTGCAACAAACCAATCTTATGAATAAAATCGAATTATAACCCGAGCATTTAGATTATAATTATTTATTATTGAATTATATATCCCCGTAGCTTGTGAATTGATGTCACACATGTACTAATGAACGTATTTAAGCTTTTATATAATTTTACTTTAAAGGTCCTCTCCACTATGAATTTAAAAAATTCTGGTATTGCTTTAAATTTGTAGAGCTAAGGTTATATAACATATCACAGTAAACAGAATTGAAATCGATCAAGTATTCTGTTCACAATTAATTATATAAGAAATATTCGCATTTCAATTTTCTCATTCTGAGATTCATAATTTCATTAGAAGAAAAAGCCCCGTATACTTGAGTAGGATGTTCGTTCGTATATACATAGCGCATACCTATTCAAAATTTCAAATCACAGATCTGCGTTCAAATAGAAAGTGTATAAAAATTAACAGTTTTCATTATCGGAAAATGTTATGATATATGAAAACGATTAGTAAGAAATACTTAATTAGGTAATTGAATTCTTTATATGGATCCATTGTCTTAGAACTACACTATTACGATAAATATTAAAGTGAATCTTAGAATACCTACCGTAACTTACGCGGATAAGGCGGATTATGGATACGCTAAGACCGGCCTAGCTATGCTAGAGCCTATGTACCTATAATATTAAAGTTAGGTAACAGTAAGTCTGAGTAAGGCAGGGTTTACACCATAGTTTGAGTCAGCTTTAATTGGTCCATACCTTACTTTACATCTGTGTCTCAGTGTCTGCATGATATGTTGTTAAAAAATAGGTCATAAGAATTAGCCGTAGCCCTAATGCATGCTGAATGATGGGAAATTGTACATCGGTCAAAAATAAAGTCATATAGATACAAAGTATAATATTAGACCAAAGCTCAATTGACTCAATTCTCCAAATTATTGTACATTTTAAGTTAATGTACGAATACCTAATAGGAGTGCTGTGATATCACGCTGAAATGGAAATTCAATCAAATTAATCAAGAAACATCCATTAAGTAGGCAGGTGTCTTTGTCAAGCATTTTTAGTTTGTTACAAAGTAACTCGATTAACACAAAGAACATCTTGAGTGACAATACGGTACCGGTAGCAATGATATCTATTGATATCTATCAATCAGCTTTGTTATTGTTTTGATTTTGTCGGATCGTGTTAGCCTATCAAACAGGAGGGCTTTTTCTTTGCTTGAATTCAGAAGTGTAGTAGAAAGAACGGAAAAAAATCTTAAATTTTATATTATAATAAAACTATAGAACCAAATTTGAAATGGTTTGCAGTTTTATTATCAGTAACATTAGTTCTAATGCATAGAGAAATAAAAAAATTAGAGTAGAGGGGACCTTTAAAATTATATCTTTCATACGGAGTAAAAATATAAAAAAATCTACTAAAATAAGTTAAATATTTCTTCTCCATCTTTTCTATCATTGTTATATTTTCATGACTAATTTCGATAATGATTTCTTCTAGCGCATCTCTCTCTTTTCATGTCTTTTTTCTTTTCAAAGAAATGCACGCAAATACCTTAGGTGCAATGTACAGAGTTTACCATAGACATTCTTTTTGTTGTTCTCACTGTTGAAACACTCACATAAATGCTCTAATTTCATTACACTCAGCAATTACAAATTAGTGACGGGTGACAAATGTATGTTTTTGTTATGATGGAAGAAAGAGTCACTGTGATGATGTACTATCAGAGGAAAGAGTCAGTGTGATGATATACTATCAGAGGAAAGAGTCAGTGTGATGATGTACTATCAGAGGAAAGAGTCAGTGTGATGATATACTATCAGAGGAAAGAGTCAGTGTGATGAGGTACTATCATAGAAAAGAGTCACTGTGATGATGTACTATCAGAGGAAAGACTCAGTGTGATGATGTACTATCAGAAGAAAGAGTCACTGTGATGATGTACTATCAGAGAAAAAGTCACTGTGATGTACTATTAGAGAAAAAAGTCACTGTGATGTACTATAAGAGAAAAGAGGCACTGTGTTGTACTATCAGAGAAAAGAGTCACTGTGATGATGTACTATCAGAGAAAGAGTCACTGTGATGATGTACTATCATAGAAAAGTGTCACTCTGATGATGTACTATCAGAGGAAAGAGTCACTGTGATGATGTACTATCAGAGAAAAGAGTCACTGTGATGATGTAGTATCAGAGAAAAGTGTCACTGTGATGATGTACTATCATAGAAAAGAGTCACTGTGATGATGTACTATCAGAGAAAAGTGTCACTGTGATGTTGTACTATCAGAGAAAAAAGTCACTGTGATGATGTACTATCAGAGAAAAGAGTCACTGTGATGATGTACTATCAGAGAAAAGAGTCACTGTGATGATGTACTATCAGAGAAAAGAGTCACTGTGATGATGTACTATCAGAGAAAAGAGTCACTGTGATGATGTACTATCAGAGAAAAGAGTCACTGTGATGATGTACTATCAGAGAAAAGAGTCACTGTGATGATGTACTATCAGAGAAAAGAGTCACTGTGATGATTTACTATCAGAGAAAAGAGTCACTGTGATGATGTACTATCAGAGAAAAGAGTCACTGTGATGATGTACTATCAGAGAAAAGAGTCACTGTGATGATTTACTATCAGAGAAAAGAGTCACTGTGATGATGTACTATCAGAGAAAAGAGTCACTATGATGATGTACTATCAGAGAAAAGAGTCACTGTGATGATGTACTATCAGAGAAAAGAGTCACTGTGATGATGTACTATCAGAGAAATGAGTCACTGTGATGATGTACTATCAGAGAAAAGAGTCACTGTGATGATGTACTATCAGAGAAAAGAGTCACTGTGATGATGTACTATCAGAGAAAAGAGTCACTGTGATGATGTACTATCAGAGAAAAGAGTGACTGTGATGATGTACTATCAGAGAAAAGAGTCACTGTGATGATGTACTATCAGAAAAAAGAGTCACTGTGATGATGTACTATCAGAGAAAAGAAATGCCTAACTATGTATAATAAGGGTGACCCGAAAATATTTACCTATAATTTAAAATTTATTATTAACTTAATCCAAAGTTGTGTTCCTTTAACTTTTGGCCACCATATCAATAACAATCTGCTTGTATTTTTCCGAACATTTATTTCAGGAATTTAAGAATTTATGTCCAATAATGTTAATTAATCGTTACGAGATTTTTGCCCTCGAGCGTGCTAACGATAGCACAAAGGATATGGTCAAACACCTCAAGGTGTGTCGCTAAACGGATTACAACGCCTGGGGACAACGTGAGCAGTTAGGCACAACCTACTGTAAATCAGTTTTTGAAAGAAAAAGTTAATTCGCATATAAAGTGTGCTTTCTGAGATGAGAACGCGAATTGACAGAAATACACTAGAAGTACCAGATTAAAAATAGTTTCGACAGAGGAAAGCTGCTGTGACAAACAGTTCAATGCTTTGATTCGTTTCGCTGAGATGTTCACGGCGGAAGCTGTCACAAATAGTCAATATGATTGGGTTTGGTGACTTCTGTGTGAATTTTGAGTACTATTAGACAGTCCAAAAATTGAGTTTGTAACGATTTTGGCTGCAGTAGCATCGTTAATGAGGATCAAATATTCTTGATAGTCATCAATGAAGAAATCAAAGTTTATCTGAAAATGTTTCAGGAAACGTATTGCCCTGCCTCTCCTAATAATGTGAAGCCCTTTTCATCACCACCCAATCGGAGTGCATTGTGATTCAAAGATGACGCAAAGGCAAGTTCGACAGTTTTTGGAACAAAGATGTGACACCTTTTTGGTACATAAATTAATCTTGGAAACCAAGATTCTACTCAACTCTCCCCTAATCTGTATTCTAGAAGGTAGCCATCTCGATCTGCACCAATGTTGGATGACGAAATAGTGCTTCGTTCTTTGGATTCGATAAAAATCTGTGTTCAGAGAATGATCAGACGAAAAAGGGGTAATTTCGAAATTTGATATGTTACTCCGGTTCTGAATACACTCCTAAACTCTTTCGTTGAAACATTCTTTTCTTATAATTCTTTTAATTTTATTCAAATTCAACTTATTTAATAGGTAAATCGTTATTGTTCTCCCTGCATACTAAATTCTTTTGAAAATATCATAATCAATTAAATTTTTGAAAATTAATCCGTCAGTGTTTGTTAAAGAACTCCATTAGGATAAGAATAAGGATATTTATTGAAGAAAAGTAATAAAAAACAATACAGTTCTACAAGCCCATATATAACTTCTTATTAATTAGAAATTTTCGGACAAGAATAAAAACAAGAGACAAGAATGGCTTTATCCTGTCATAAAATATTTGCGACAGTTACAGTAAATAGATATTATTTTTTGTATTAGACCGTAATGATTACATAGACAGAGAAATCACACTAAAAGTTATAAATGATAAAAAAAAATATACACATACATAAAATTATTTATAACAAGTCCTAGAGTACAATGTACTTAAACTAATTATGATCAGCATATTTGCCAAGATAGTACTTTTTAAGAGTTGATTTAAAGATATTTAAAGAGTAAATAGTTTTTATATTTGGAGGTAGAGACTGCCACAGTTTAGCTGCAGAATAGTGAACACTGTGCTCCGTTAACGTTAATCTGTGACGACTAATAACTGTATCAGAAGCATGCCTAGTTCATAGAGTAAGTTGGAGTAGTTAAAATTAGTTCTATTTCTAAACAAATACACAAGCAATAAATAATTATGAAGATCATCTAATTTCAAAATACCAGAAATACCAGTAATATAGAAAAGGGGTCAGTGTGGGCTAAGTACTCGCTACCGGTGATGATTCTTATTACTCGTTTTTGGAGCATCTCAATAGTATGCAGATGAACACCGTGAGTTCCACCCCATAGAACATTTCCGTACATTAGATAAGGGAAGAACAGACTATAGTGCATACTGATTAAAGACTTTTGTTGTAGGAACTCTCTTAATTTGTATATAATGCCAATACCTTAGATAACTTCCCTACACACAACATCAATATGATCTTTATACTTCAGTTTGCTATCAATGGTAAGACCAAGAAATAAGACACTCTCTGAGAAGTCCACTCTGTCATCATTCACAATCAGACTGCGTGAGAGGTCAACATCATACATTCTATTCGAGAAAAGGACCTCACCAGTTTTTTTCAGAATTCAGTGCCAATCTGTTTGAAATAGACCACGATGAGATAGACTGCAGCTCCCTATTCAGAAGATTACATAATTCCTGGAATTTTGAACCTGCAACAGAGATAGTTGTATCATTAGCAAATAAGATAGATTTCAAGAAAGGCGAGATATAAGAAAATTCATTGACATACAAAATAAACAAAAGCGGCCCCAACACACTTCCCTGAGGTACACCAATCGAAATACTAATATAACGCGAATATAAATAGCCGACTTTAACACACTGTCTACGGGTTTCCAAGTAACTCCTAAACCAATTAAGAGACATACCACGAACAACATAGGCTTCCAGTTTGGAGAGCAAAATACGGTGGTTAACGGTATCAAAGGCTTTTGAATAATTAATAAAGACACCAAGGACGTGCTTACGATCTTCCAAATTTTCACAGATGTGCTCAGAAAAGTTCACAATCGCATCCACCGTCGACAGACCTTTGCGGAATCCATATTGCTTGTCACTGACAACAGAAAAGCAATCAGTGAAGAAATCAAACGCTTGGCAACACATTTTTCAAATATCTTGCTAAGTGATGGAAGAATCGAAATTGGTCGGTAGTTACTAATATCAGTTTTGTCACCTTTTTTAAATATTGGTATAACACAAGCATCTTTAAAAATATCAGGAAAAAACACACACGAAACAGACATGTTCACAACAATGGAAAGTGGATAACTCAAAATGGAACAACAAGACTACAACACCTTCACCGAAATAGTATCAATATCATACTTAGTATTTTTTAAAGACAAAATAACATCACTTACTTCATTTATCAGGGCCATCATCTTGACACTTGGTCCATAATGACAATAAATTTAAATATCCATCAGTTTAGCATGCTGACTAGGCACTATTTCACTGTCTACTCTCAGGCCCTGATAATTGATGGATCAGGAAAGTTAATAATAAAGGTTTATCTTAAATTAAACAGACTTAACGCCATCACTGTATAATCATCCTCTGGTCATTGTGCGGAACAAATTAATAATAATGGTAAATGATACATACTGTCATATTGAACTGATTTTTCCTTTTCACAACGAATGACAAATATCCCTAGAACAGTTAACCAGGTGTACATGAAATTCACACGGTTACTTCTAAGTACCTTTTAACTCCTACCTCATATAGCAGCCTAGTAGCTGTAGCGTTCAGTATGACAGAATTAAGAGTGTTTCTGTGGTTCAAATATTTCCATAAGTTTTTTCATCATAGCCAAAATCTGGAAAATTTCTCCCACAGTTACCATGGTGACCAGTCCTTTCGCCGAAAACACTTTTGCCGAAAACAGCCTGAGAAATATTACTTCCAGTACCATCATTTTGGTTATTAGTTATAATTAAATGAAATCAAATGCGTTTAAAAGAGCCAACGGAATTGGCATTCAAATTCTGATCCAGTACCTCTCAAATTTTCGAATAATAAATTAGAAATATATTAGTGGAGTAGCCTGTAAGGGTAGCAAGGGAGAATTTTACTCCAAATTGAATATTTAGTAAAAAATACAAATTATTCATTTTAAATATATATGCACGTTAAATTAAATATAAATATTAGTTTCATATATATTATATAATGATAATGATGAAATATAAATCATATATATTCATTATTTTCCAACTATGAAAAACCTTCTTTTTTTAAGTGTCAACCTTCAGATACATCATTAACATGGTTAAAGAAATTCAATTATCTATGATGAAACGAAATTAGTGAGAAATTTATTCGTTGAGACATAAATAAAGAAAATCATTGTTCATTTAATCAAATCAAGCCATGTAACGCAATTATTTGACACTGTTTTGAATGGAAAACCATCAACAACCCATGCTAATACTCTATAGCTACAGAATGTGATAAAAAGGTCATGTAATACTAAGTTTAATATGAAATAAAACTGGAAATTTTTATCTTTAAAATGAAACCTATTTTTATTTTTAACAAAATAGTTCACAAATTACAGCTCTATTAAATCAACTACTTTTCTTGCGGACACTCTGTATCAAGAACCTCCCGCGCGAAAACACAGACCCATCCGATGTCAGCTTCGCAATTGTGAAGATGGTCAGCTGAGATTTAAAAATAACACAGATTTAAAATAGGAAATGCTTTTATGTTTCCTCTTATTATCGATAAGGGATATGAATGTTCAGGCTATAAGAAGCGGTTATTGTGTAATTAAATTGGTGTGATATCTCTGATAGACACATCTATTTTTGCGTCGGTATGATGACAAGAATCATTGAAAGTTACAACATCATTATAAAATAGCAAAATAAATTAACTACTGATAAAAATTAGTGGATGCTATTCAACTGTAACCTACACTTATAATTTCAGAACTATTTAACTAATAAAATATTCTACGGGAGTGTGTGCTTCTGGTGGGAACCGGATTGCTGTTGTCCGAGTACAACCAAAAACATATTCTTTCAATGAATATTATTCAATGTAAATTATAAAATAAAATAATTCTCAAGTAATCTTTTCGAGAATCAAACTTCTCCCTCTTTACATTCTTTTTTTTTTATTATAATTTTTTGGTTCTAAATACAACCATGTGTCAACCTAATATTATGTTTTATTTTATAATAATTTATTGCTAGCAAATGACATAATATGTGGAAAATATATGCTTTAAAACATAGCATGATAATACTTTAACACTCATTCAAGAAGGGCCGACCGTTCAAAATTGACACTATATATTTAGTTATCAAGAACATAGTGAATATAGCTCACTGTCGACAAAGAGCTACCTACGCAATCTAGTTAGGTCTTGAAAACACTAATGCATTCACAATTCGTCTCATCGATATGGTAATTGTATCGATCATGCAAGCCACAAACTTGTTTCTTTTAAAGTTCATAAAGCAGGCATTAGGTAGATTGCATGCAAGATCTCACTATAGTATCGGGACATGTAACAATATGTGGCTCATGTCGAACACCTCTGCTATTATGTAAGTGACAGCTTGATTAATAGGTACTTTGTTCGCCGTGTGTGTCCATTCATGTCATACAAACATCTTAGAACAGTCAATGATAATAATTAGAGTATGATATCTCGATCCTCATAGCTTGGTAATTGGACATGAATATTTAATCCATAACTAGACTATATTTATTGATAATGAATAGTTGAATGTTTGCTTCTCTATATTGGAAATTATATGAATTAAATATCAAATACAATCGCGCTCCTTCTAACTAACAGTTATTTGTATCGTTTAGAAATTTAGTGGTACAGTTTAATTGTAAATGAATATACGATGATTATATTTTTGGTAGTATTTTCAACTATCAAAGAAGAGGAATAATAAATTATTTTCAATATCTATTTTTTCTAATTTATAATAACTCTATTGTTCTCAACTAAAACTATGTATCTCAATATCATTTTGCGTCGAATGCAACCTATCAGTAATGTAATACTAGATATAAATAACACACTACACTAAGCCTCACCCTTAAATTATACATTTCAAAATTCACCCAAAGAACTTCGTAATTGATCATCTAGGTAACATTCTACAGTTTCAAGGAATATCATTATTCAAATTCGATGGCTTTGATGTACTACCAATAACAACATAAAACAGGATTGAATGATATAGATCAACTTTTTGTCGAGACAAGAGCTTGCAGTGAAGTTCAACTATCAATGTGTAATATGTTGACCGTAAGAAACTTTCATTCAGAGATCTTGATTAAAAAAATATATGAAGTTCTGTGAGAAATAGGAAAATTCTTGTCTGCTGTCCACTAAATGATAATCATTATTGAAATCTAAAGCAATGACAACAGCACATATATAATTTTAAAGGTGCCTATTGATATTCATCTTTGATAGCTATCTCTATTATATGAGAATTGTACTAGCCTTTTTCTGATACACTGCATTTCCAGAGTACTTTTTACTGCTGATGTTAGTGCATGGCCTGATACCTATCACATCACGCAAAAACACCCGTAGGACTACTTCTCAAACTGAGTTATTTCGGCTACTTTTACCCCCAATTCTCACACAAGGCTCGTACGTATAATCAGTTTTACTTTTTTTTAACCATAAAATATATCAGTAAAACCTATTCAGTCGTAATTTGTTAGACAAGAAGCTGAAGAATATAACACCCTTTGAATCCTTCCCAATTATCTTCAAACACAGTTTTAAGTTGTTAAGTTGAATTTATCGAAGATAAACTTAAATTTTAGTAATTTAGGTAATCGTTACTAAGTAGTAGCACTGTTTCATCATACAAGAGTATAGCTAAGTTAGCTGTTAGCTGTACTTAATTAGCTAACGGTTCTAGATGTAACAGCGCTACTACTTTGTAACAAGGACCAAAATTACTAAAACTAAATTCATCTTCGGTAAATTCAACTTATAAATACTTAAAACGTGGTTTGGAGATAATCATATCACGACATTATCACTCTCTTACTTGGGGAGAAACTCCACCACTCCACAATTGTCTCGTTTGTGTATTTACAAGAGTACTTAATTGAAGGCTCAGGACTCAATTTAGTGCATTTATCTCACTGTCATCAGCAAATAATAACCAAAATACCGACTTTGAAACCGCGGTAATGGACAATCAATTGCTACAATCTGATGAGAACTGTGAACATACTTTAAAAAGAATATATTTTCAGCCAGGTTCATAAATTTATACTCTAAAGTAACCCGAATTGCTATTTTAAAGTTAATTTTGAGGTTATATTTATGGGATATTTTTTTCATGTATATATACGATATTTAAGTAGTCGTTTAGAGTTCAAAGATTCGCCTGATATATCACTTGGAAGATTTTTGTTCTTTCTATTATGAACAATAAACATAATTGACAGTCAACTAACTGTATTCAAATTATATACTAGCTAATTGTATATCGGCATTTATTATTAACTATATATTTCAAGAATGTTATATGTATTTTCAAGATCTTCAAATTATGTCAATATTTGATATTATCAATATTGACTTCAATTAGTACTCAAATTGAGTCATTGCTAATTTGATTGTGGAAGATTACACATTGGAGTCTCATACTTATTTAAGATTCCTTACTAATTTCTTAGGTCCGTGTGAACAACCGCTGTGAAAGTACTTGATTATAATAATTAAACTGTTGCGATAACATTGCAAATCACTTGAGGCTCAGTTGCTACTATGAATGAAGACAGTGAGATGAGAGTTTGACTAAAAGTTTCTGAAGCCTGGAGACAATCGTGCACCAATTCCCCACACTTCATTTTCCTCTTGTTTGGTTTAAAAACTGGCTAATGTTTTGTGCTGATTAACATTTTATAGATTGGATAATATAGAACACTTCAATAATTAATCTCATCTGAGAAAAAACTGAGGAATCTATTGGCATTCTAATGAGGAATTTAGACAATGAATTGATAACAAGTATAATTAAACACTCTAACTAATAATAATAAAATAAGAAAGCTCTAGAGTAATCACTTTTATTGGAGGAGTCATGTCAAATATCAAATTATAATCAAACATTAAATCTGAAAAAGGTGAATTATTAATTATTAATGTACATATAAATTGTTTTCAAAAACTTCTGCTCTTGAAAATCAAAGGCAAACGAACCAACGTGTCAGCGGTAAGTGGAATGCAATGCTTTTAATGAAAGCTGTGTAATGGTATCTGAAATTGTTTTGACTGCAGGTCATGCAATTACCCACCACACATGACAAGAATAAGATGATGTGTAAGTACTACTGCTTTGATAGAAGTAATACAATAAAAAGATTGAAGGAAAATGCGTGTGATAAGTAGACCTCATATACCTACTATATCGTGCGCGGACACTTTGGCCGGAAGTAGATTTGGCGTAAATTTGGCCGAACGAGCATTTGGTCGAAAGACTTTTTATTCAATGTATATTCATATTACGAAATCAAGCCTCCGTTTAATTAAATTATAAATTTTATTTCCAAGGAATAAAATACAGTCTCCGGTTAATTCAATACATTTTTTTTTATTTCTATCGAATTTAAAGATATTTTTAATTCGAATTTTAATGTGTACATATTACGAACTGCAAGCATACATGCTCAACAATTTGAATTCTTTCATAATCATGGATCCATCGCAAATATAAGGGGTGGAAATAAACTTCTCTTCATACTCTTGAACTGGTTATCATTGGTTATTATATTATATAAATTTATCATTTAAATTATACTAATTAATATTACTATCCCATTTTATTTAAAATATAGATACACATTATATATAGATGTTTTTATATTTATCCGAACGGATAAACGTTCGTTCGGCCAAATGCGTTTCGGCCAAATGACCATTTGAACCATTGACTGTTTCAATGAGTTTATTGAATATTATTTATGAACCAAGGTCAAAGTCCATTACTCTGAAAATAACTTAAATGTAGTTCAGAAAATATCTATTAAGTAACTTCATAAAAAAATCCTCTGTAAAAATATTCTTCCTCTTGTAATTAATGGAAATAATATTGTCTTTTTAAACAAAAAATGAAATATAGGTTGTTCAGAGAAATATAATATAAAATGGATTATACCCACCTGGCTGATATTAATGCAACCAGTGTACATTCTTTTTATTTTGCAAATTCTAACAATTAGCAACTCGGAAATAAAACGGCTATTGTACAACATATTACAAAACTACATATATAAAAACAACCATACATGCTATATAACTTCATACGGCTCGTGGCAAAATGATGAGACTCGTTAGAGATGTTGATTGAAATGCCCGGGAGGAAACTTTTAAGTAATATGTATGAGAAACAAAATTAAGTTGCTATAATAAATATTTTAAATGTGAACGCAACACTGTGACCATTTTATGATTGACTTTGCATTTGTGGCGTGAAATTACAACATTGTAATAAGTCACATATATTGTTATGAAATTATGTTTTAAATTCTATAAGAAAGCATTGTTTGGTATTTGTATTACTAAATTTTGATGGAAAATTTACTCACTTCATTAGTACCGTTTGAAATTCCCAACAATAAGATATATAACTAATGGTCAAATTCTTAAAATTTTCATCATTTCTCAGTCGGGAAATAAAAATTTGGATAGTCTGCTACCGATTGCCGATTATATTCATGCGATAAAACCATCAACTATCTTCAACTATGAATCATTCGATCGACATTTACGGTAATCAAACATTTTATTTATTGGGTATAATATTTGTATTATACCCTAACATACAATGCACGAAAAATGAAAACATTCAAATGTTAGAAGTATAATATTTGAACATATTATAGACAAATAAAGCTTGATATAATTAATAAAGGTGTGATTTATCTGTTTGAAATGTTCAATGTTATTTGTTTATTCATATAAGGAGTTGGTTTTCATGCGCGGACACTTGGCCAAAAGACTTTTATTCAATGTAAATTCTTATCACAATTTACAGACGCTGTTTAATTTAATTATAATTTTTATTTCCATGGAAATGAAGGTTATATTATAAAAAAAGAAATTAAATTTTAATATGTTCATAATGTGCATCCATATTACGAACTACAAGCATGTATTGCTCAACAATTTGAATTCATTCATAATCATGGATTTCATCGTTAATTTAATGAGTGGAAATAAGATTCTCTTCATACTTTTGAACTTGCTATCATTAGTTATTATATTATTTAAATTTATTATTTTATTATATTAAATAATATTACTATCCCATTTTATTCAAAATAAAAATATTTCGGCCAAATATCCGTTTGGCCAAACGTCTGTTCGGCCAAATGTTTTCGGCCAAGTGTCATTCGGCCCAGTGTCTGTCAACCGTTTGTTTTTACATACATTTACAAATATGACAAACCTCTTTGACTTTCGAAAATGCCTAATTTGGGAAAAGAAAGAGTCCTCAGCAAAGCACATGTCTGGCAGAAAGTCTAATTTGTCTGAGAGAGACCGTCGGAAACTAAACTGAATTTTTAGAGCAAATACCAAGACTATGGCTCCTAAAAACACTTCAGAGGTCAATGAACTCCTACAGAGCCTTATAGTCTTAAAAAAACCTTACATATCGGGTCCTGCATACTTTTGGAGTACATGAAAGAGCTGCAAGATATTTCCTATATTTTGGAACGATTATTAAACTTACGTTCAAGGAATTTTTTAAATACAAAACACAATTTATATTCATACTCTCTCAAATTATTTCTTTTTTTTTGCAAGAAAATTTGAAATTCATTTAAGAATGGTTCAACATTATATTGGAACTGAAATCCTTATCATTAATCTAAAACTGTTCTCTTAATATTTATCTTTTTTTTAGGTCTTGAAAATATATTCACGTTAATTTTCATTTCTAACATTATTGTTCAAAATGATCTTATTTCTAGCCCCATATATAAATCCAGAACCTTCAATTATCATACTCTTTAATTCTTAATAGTATCATGGGGACTTTTCAGTCATATAGCACATACAAAAAAGTTGGTGCAATATCTTGTCGTACCGAAATTTACTCTAAGTGACCATAAATTCTTATAAGATAACGTCAAAATTGCTATTCTCGAAGCGATTTCGCAGGGTCGTTTAGAATTCATAATATAGCTACCTATTTAGTGTTAAAAAAAGAGAGTGGTTACATATCGTCTCTATCATCTGCAAAATGCGTGTATGTCTATTTTATTATCTCGTATATCATCATCTAGTTTGAGGGTTGTTGTTTATGATTGCTGATTACCTACTGTAATGAGTTTCTATCTAAAGATGTCTTCAAAAGATTAACACGAATTTCCTTGGTATGAGTGCTGATCTCACTCGATAAGATGCATCAACTATAACATACAAACATCCAATATCGTTAAAACTGTGAAATTCTGTAACAGACTCTAGTATTTTCCGTACCTCACACTTTGATATCTGTAATTTCACTTCAGGCCCTCCAAGTCTTGGACATTTTACGACATTAAATTGTAAGTAATAATCTCGGGCATGAGTTTCTCAATGCATTTTGTAGTTACATATATTTTCACACTCTACACCATGACATTTATAGGGCAAAGTAGGTATGGCAGATGTGAAGATTCTGAGATCTTGCTACTATATAACATAATCGCCTAATCTTTTAAATTATAAGGCTATTTTATGAAGCATGATTATAGAAATCAAAAGCGATGATATATTCTGCATTTTTTACTTCTATTTAATGATGTCTGTCAATTAATGACAATGTAGCATCAAATATATTTCTTAGAAGGACGCATGCATGCTTGCAGCACTTCTCTGGACCGTAATCCTCTAATTTAGTTAGGCGGCATCAACAGGACTGTCACTTATATCTATCTAATGTCAATATGACATTAAGAACTATTTTATCACACTCACATTCGACATTTTATTCACTTGAAGAAAGACACCGCCACCTGTACGCATGGACAGATGGACAGGTGTCTTGACATATATTTGTAAACTTGTCAATGTTTTCGTCTCATTAAGGTTTGCGCTGAAGCAAAATAGTAAGCAGTGAATATTCGTCTGAGGTGCTTTTGTTGCTATAACTTGAAGTTCTGTGTTGTCAGTTTTGCAATTAAATTAATATACTCAACTATCACGTATGGTAATGTGTCTGTTTTGCGTATTCAAGATTGCACGCAGAAACTGGTAATCAAAAGTCAATTTGAAGTTTATATATTAGCTAAATTTTAGAGAATAGAAGCATTTATTTGTAATCAATAATATCAAACAAAGAACAAATAATTTGATGGGCAAAGAAAAAATTCACCATTTTGAGAATTTCTCTTAGTGATATAGAAGATCAGGTAAAAGATTTACCTACCACTTACAACTTTTACCTCACACATGTTTTATAGGTTTATAGTTTATACATGTAGTAGCTATTTGCCATTCGCATTATTGAGTATCTGGAAAAAATCTCCCGTAGGAAAAAATGCCCCGGCGGAAAAACTTCCCTGCGGAAAAATATCCCCCAGAAATAAATCCCCCGGATAAAATCTCCCCAGAAAACATCTTTGTGCCAAAAAATTTCTATTGATAGTTATATATATCCCTAGTTTTAATCCTATGGATATATATATTATTTTAATCAAGCTTAACGCCTAATAACTAATTAGGAATCATCAAATTTATGAGATGTATAGTCACTGCCTGTATACTCGTAGAGTGTAGAAGATAAAGAAGAGTTAATTATGTTTAAATATGTATGTTAAATTTTGAATATAATATTATACAAATTTTTTCCTGCAATTAAATGTTTCTGTTCAATACCTTTTTTTTTAGTTAAAATCAGTTTATTGCTGCATCGTTTATTCAAGTGGTAATACATAGTAACTGAATGGCATCGATTGAACATTTATGTGCCCTATTTATCTTTTGATAGTTATACTGTATATCGCTAGTTTTTAATCATTTACCATCAGTCTATAGTTCAAAAGTTAACTAGTTTCTTTCCACTGTGTATATAATATATATATATATATATATATTTTGTTTGTATGGTTAATTAAATGTCACAATCACCAAAGGTATAGGTGACAATAATTTAATTTTAAATGAGTAAATATTCTACCTCGAAGTCTTTTGTAATGAAACAATCATTTCAGCAACGTCGCTAAGAGCAACTTATTGCTGGCAACCCTTCTCTGAAGAATTGCACATGATAACTTTTTTTTATTAAACTGCGCAATGTTGTAGAAAAATATGACTAATATAGTTCTATTATAGACTACAATAATTGGCCATAGCACATAATTAGAGCTTTTAGTTTTGTATAGATTTCAGATTTTATGTGACGTTAGATATAGTTACAGTCTAAAACTACATATTTCTTTATTCAAACTTTTGTAATTTGATACTATAAATACATGCTTTTCTTTCTGATATTGTCTTTTCCCTCTTCCTGTTAGGAAAAAATGGATGGAAATAAATATCACTTATTCTATTTTTAACGTGGTGATATTCATTGTTCGCTGTATAATTTCCGGGGGGATTTGATCCTCGGGTGATTTTTTCCAGGGAGATGTTTTCCAGGGGGAGTTTTTCCAGGGGGACTTTTTCCGGGGTGATTTTTTTCCTATACCCAAAATATTGTCACACATGAAGTCACTTATGTAGCAACTTAATAATTATTGGACCATGCACCTGATCAATTGGAATGAATATTTTATCATTAGTGAGCCTTTATTTTACAAAATTATTCATATTACTCCCTTTTAAATTCCTACACATACATTTTTTAATATACCAAAACAAATTTTAATATATTAAATAAACATTATAATATTTATTATACATACAACATATGCCAAAACTATGAATAAAGCTTAGAGAATAACTGTATAAGAAAATACTTTAAAGCAATATACGAATACATAATTAAAAAAAAAGTGTGATTGTTTTGAATTAGGTAGAATAGCAGGAGGAACTGCTTAAAACTGTACACATATAATGTAAATAAATCTCCTTGATACTTGACGGAATTGAATCAGTAACATGGAATTATTATTATATTTATTTTTACAAATTCGTACAAATAATGTTAATTATGTTAAAGAGAATATGAACTTCAAAATTTGCAAAAGTTATAGATATTATGAGCGATGTCGATCATGAGAAATAATTATCTTAATTTTATAGGAACTGTTATTAGTTAAAATGAGACTTAAACGAATTTCAACCAAAGGCTTTTAAGAAAATATGTTGATTTGAAGAAATATTAAGTAGAAGATGACCAGAATACTGTAAGTACTAATTTGTTATACAGTGTATATGAGATAACAATATCAGTTATTGTTATGATGACAAGCAAATATTTTTGGAGGCTTTATAGATGTTAGTCATGGCTTACGTAATAATAATATACTTAATGATGTTTCACGACCTCATCTGCCATATTATTTTGATTAGCTTATACCTTATTATTTACAGATTCTTCCTAAAATGTATCCTCATTTTTTTTTAATGTAACTATTTTACATAAATATAGCCTGAAGTATTTTGAATGTTAAAATCAAAATGGTTCTGCATACCGTTTAATTCTTTGTTTCATACTTAATATACAATTGTATAAGATGTAACATTATATTACAAAACATCTTTTTTCATATCCAGGAGAGAATTTTGGTGGAACAACAGAAAATTTAAGTGTATATATCATCAATATACATATATTATGTCCCCATTAATATCTTCTTTCTATTGGTATAGTGTCTGTGAAATATACATTATCCATTTCCTACTTCTCTTTCATCCCTCAACTGTACCAGTGAGTAACTGTAGTCCACAGATCTCTCATCTTTCACACCCAGCTGTCGAGGCTGTTATAAGAATTACTGCATTAGTCAGCGAAATGACCCCTAATCATCACTCTGGGTGTGATTGTGTCTCTTCCACAGACGTTACTGTGGCTCACTCTTTCAACCACACACCTCTTGCTACTAATAATTAATTGCCGTGATGGACAGCTAGAGATTGGCAGGACCGTTAAAGCGAATGTTGATTGAAGACTCCGCTAAATAAACTTTCTTCTTAATGTTTGGAGAATATAGAATTAAATAATTATGTCACTTGAAGTAAATCTTTGAAACAACCAAAAGGAATTGTAGAGTAACTGTTATTTCGATAATCAAAAAATGTATGGTTTATAATGAGAAATGAATTACTTTATAGGTTCTCTACGTAGTTGATACCACCTTTTGAAATTTACGCAATAGCACAAAATATAACTTCACGATGCTTGTATTTTGTAAATAGGAGCAAAGTTAATAATATATCATTTCAAAGAAATAATTGGTATAGGCAGATTAATGGTTGCCATAATATCTCCATGTGCATGTCCTAAACAGTTAGAATTAGGTTTAACCACGAAAATACTATACCTAATATTTCTGCTCTATTGAATGTAACCCATAATAATGTCATTTCAGGCCTGGAGTGTTTTTTAAATCAACTAAGTATATCTGAGCTTGAATTAAACTTGAAAAAGTTTTTTTTATCATCAATCAATTATCACATTATTGATGTACTTTTAATCAATAAATACATATTAATAATATATATGATTCATAATTTCTAACATAACACGAACGTTGTGTTAGAATTAGGTTAAATTACAGTGGGTTAACAACGTTAAGACATAGAGTTTATTTAAAGAGTAAATATGTTATACAATTAGAAGTCTATTTAGAGAGATGAGGGAATCACATCTCTCTCTGAGTAATGTAAAAGACAGACTGACTTAAGAATTTACATGCGGTGTTATTTAACACGCGCCGGAAATGTAATGGACTTTAGACCTTAAGTCCGTTTCTCATAAAAGTAATACATTGTTATTTAAACAATAGGTAATTTAATATAGCTGAGCTAGTCTAACAGGAAGTTAACATTAAACATATAACGAGTGTGTAATACATTTAAACTAAAATTTCAACACGTTGTACATACAAAAAGAGGTAAAACTTTCATCTTCAAATTGTAGCTACCCAGTGAAGAGGGAAAGGTATCGTTTGTTTTATTGTCTAACATTACAATTCTCTGTGAGTAAGTATGCAGAGAGTATTATATTGAGGTAAGGCAGATGATTTAAAGAGTCCTTTACTGTCTTCAGTAGCCCAATGATAACTCGTTTTCTTTGTGAATTTATCAAGTTTATAATTTTACATCAATTTCCACTTTTTCCTCCAATTCTGCATGGTGCTGCAAGAGTCCATTCTTTTTGAATATTCCACAGTAGAAATTATGATTTGGAATCTTTAACGTACGCATGTCCAAATACATCACAAATCACTATTGAGATTCACAAATATATTTAGAACAATCGAAAAATGGCTCCTTTCTATCAAACATAGCAATTTTGAAAGACATCAATCGGGATTTGTTCGATATTAAGTTTTTTAGGTTAGGAAATAGTGATGATTATTTATAGTATTTTATACACTAGATCTAGAAAATGAAGCAGTTGCTTGAGTTCGAATACTAACCCCATGTTCATACCATCAATCTTATGTTAGTAACTCATCAATCACGACCACTGCGATTGTCCACACATACAAACATCTTGCCTTGCGCACAGTAAAATGAGCATAAATACTTGTTTTTATTAACTGATGATGAATAATACATGGGATAATATTATATGACCATATATAAGCGCCACATCCATAAAGAGGATTGTTGTGGGACTATAGCGTATGAAGCATTATTATCCTAACTATATTTTGCACATCCCACCATACCGTTTTCTCTGAATTATATATATGTATAATCAACCCGAATATTATTTTCACTATAAAAATATTATATATATATAAATGTATTCAATGAGTAGAGACAAGTTTTTTTTTTCAGAATAAATATAAATAATAGCGTATACAAATAAAACGATTATTCAAATTGAATCGAAAACCTGAATTCTCGTGAAATATGAATATTTATGAACATTTCTTCTCTAAAGATGTTTAATTATAAAGCTACGCAAACGATACCCATCCCATGTCTCTGCTGCAATACACTTTCTAATGACAATTTAATGGAATCATTTAAATAATAAGCAAAAGTATAAAATACACAATATTTACATAATGAAGATCCATAGGTAGATTTCGCAAGAATTTCCAATAGGTAAATTGATCAGTCGTATATTCCATGTTCATTAAATTCCTCTACTGCAACTGATATCTTTAACTGAAATGAGTGGAATGATAAATTTACATATTCTACTCTGGGGTACAAACTTTATGGAAGAGACGGAGATTTCACATTTGAATAACTTTCAGATAAAATGTATCGAATTCAACATTCAAGAACATATTTTAGTCTATTGATACTCATTAAAATTGTGGTCCCCGATATAAATTTCTTCATTAAGTCTCTCATAACAGATTTTATTGGTCATTCATTTTGTTAATTGAGTTAATTGAGTCATTAATTAACTATTGGATATCTTACCTATTGTAAGATTCCTTCAAAGAAATATAGAAATTGAAGACACCTAAAATATCTTCAATTCTAAATTTTGCAATATAGTTCTTGGTATTTAATAAAATTTTCAATAAAATTGGCGAACTTCACTAATTACAATTTATATCTTTCAATATTCCATAAAAAGCATATTCAATTTAGTGATCATATAAGTTTTACAATTTACTGTTATTAATAAATGAAAAATTTCTAAACAATAATTATTTTCCATCAACTAATAAAAAATTCATTGCTTTACTTTTCAAAAGGCTCTGTATAGAATAACATTACACTAACTATATAATTGCAATAGAATGATAAATGAGGATATACGAGTCATTATTAGAATATTCAACCAATGCACACATGTTGAGGTGCAAGTCTGATGACACTAGAAAAAAGTCCTGATGAAGATACAAGCTGACAGTCACGAGATTTCTTATATTGGTGTAAATTGGTCACTATTTAAAATGTCTATTCAGTGAGCTTTCAAGACTTGAAATCACAAAGGCCAATACAATAACTTAAGCACCGCTGTAAATGGAACCCGTGCAAGCTCTGTGATGCACAAGAGACTCTTTCTCTACAACTCATGTAATGATATCTAAGACTTTAGGCAATGATATAGAAGACTCTGATAGGTATTTGGGTTCTTATCTTATGTTAATTTCAAATGGTCATTAAAACCTTACTTATGAAGCATCCATTTCATTTATTGTATACAATGACATATAGCTAACTAATCGCATTTTAGTACGGTATCATCAATGGAGATTTTCTCCACACATAATATCTTGCTATCGAATATGCAGAAATTTATCATAGGATCTTCATCTATCAGTTTTTGGACTTTTAACCTCTTTCAAAGTCTGTAGATAATACTTCAAGTAATTTTGCATTCTTTTGTCCCGTGTACATTCATCTCCAGTCATCTGCTGTGCTGAAGACTCTTCCACAGAATTTAACGCTCGTAAGCTTAATGACAAGTCCATTATATTTTCCGCGTGATTTTGGCAGTAAATTTCTCATATTTTCATATGGCAACAATAAAAAGGTGGAGAAAGCGTCAATAAATTGCAGTGTGTGCGATGTTGACAGTTGGTACTTTATTACTCTTAGATGTTGTTTAATCGTTGCTCCACTCTCTGAATGCCCGTATACATTATTTTCTGTCGTGAAAATATCAGACGGATTTTATTCTCTTTTGATCAGTTAATATTTGAACATAAAAGGAGTGCTCGAATCTTAAAAATCTTTTGCAGGACAAATTTTACATGATGAATGCATAGTGAAAACAGGATGAATTAATATGTAGATACCAATACAAAATTAAATTAAACTATTAATAAATATAATCAGAATATTTAAACTTAAACAGCAACTGCATGTTGACACTTGAGAAAGGAGGATACTGGTGGGCCGCAGAAGATTAAGAGGGGTTACCATATGAACCTCTTTGACACACCATTACTTTCTCTTTGGGGGTTTGAGTCGATATCCAAATATATCCTCCAGTGTGTTACCAAGTTCTTGCTATATTCCTTTCAATGGTTCAGTAAATAGATGGCAATCTCTACCAACAATGAGAATTAGGGAGATTGTCGGAGCCAAGTGTGTAAGACAAATATTCCGATTTTGAATCAACAAGGTTGTGGTGATAGCTGTGCATTCAGCCATACCACATATAGTAGATAATAGACCAATAAATTTGATAAGTTTCACCTATAAACTCACCTATCAGATGAGACTAATGACTGTCATTAGGATATCTATGAATTCACCTCCAATTTATAATGCGCTACTTCTGTCCATCAGCTTCTATTACCTGTAAAGACTGTCTCTGTGTGTTAAATTTCGTTAATGAACAATCAAAATGCAAACATTTTATGTATACATATATTTATATACATTATAAAAAAGAAATCGAAAAACCATATGTTTTTACATTCAGTATATTTAGATTGCACTATATACATACGTATAGCTACCTTTATTTCATTTTGTAAAAGCCAAATATGGTGCAATTCATCAGATGGTATTAATTATATGGTTTCCTATTGAGTCACCACCCAATAGTCTGAATTATCATATAATAATTAATATAACAATGAAATGATACCTACAGAATTTCAATTCAGCTTGGAAACATATATTCTCAGTTTATTGCTAAATTTGAACCATTCCACAATCTTCACTGACATGAAAACTGAACAGCTATAACTCTTCTCTTGTACTATATCTCATAAATCTCAATATGTTATTCGCACTCTATTTTTGAAACTGAACCAGTGAAAAGTAGCAAATCCCTCAACACCTCCACGTCTCTTTAGAGGTTCACAGACCGCTAAAGAGACACACGAGGTTACTAACCACCTTGCATACCTTCACGTGCTGACCGTACCTTCCAAAGCGTATCTGCCAGACTACTTCTAGCCAGCCTTGACGTGTTTATGAACAGTTTCGCACCACTCTGTTTGCATCATTATGTACACTTATCAATTAAACGGACACTGGAATGAGGCGCAAGTGATTTGCTGGTGACATAAAAGAAATATCATTGATATCTATCAGAACTATTATTACTATCCATACAATATATTCTGCATGCACAATGATGATGATATAAGCCATTACTGACTATATAGTGAAATAAACTTACGGCAGACTGATATACATTATAATAAGGATTAATATATATACATAATTGATATGGGAAAAGACAATCACGGTCATAGCTTAGGGAAATTCATGTAATAAATGTTTGTTCAAGAATAATTCCAAACCATTTTTATGCTAAATATTAAAGGGAAATATTTACATCGAAGTGCTGAAATTTTAAAGGAATATTGGGAAAATATTCAAGTGCTTTTTTTTAAATGGAACTAAGAAACTGAACAAAATCGTAAATCTCAATAACACTGCGAACATTCTCCTAATTTTGAATGCATTTCGTAAGGAAGTATACACTTACTATACAGTGCAAGATATGAATACTATAAATACGATTCTGTGTGATTATCATACATAGCATGATTTGTTTAAGATTTGATATGATAGTCTACAATACTAAATTATAATTAATGCTTCTTACGTTCTATACAGTGAAGCTTACATATGGTAAAATAAAGGAAATAACCTCAAACTATTAAAAAGTATTTAGCTTACAAAATATTATATATTGAACGCCACATGATCATCGATAAATAATATCAAAATCTCTCGCTCTTAAAATATCAATAAATTAGAATATCATAAGGTCAACATGAACAGCCGTCCATAATTTACAGATAACTTCTAACATTCTCAATAATATCACTATAAATTAAACCTCAAGTCTATAATATTTGAGTACTTGTTACTATAAGTTATTGGTGCGCACTGAGATTTGTTGTACAGTCCCCTATAATTCTAATGAATGGGGGCAGGTAAATCTTTTTCATCTGGGCAACAGGCTGTATCCAAATATCAATTATGTTTACCTTATCTAGTTTACAGATACAGAAGCTATAAAATTGCCCTATTCATAAACTAAAGCATGTGAAGGTGAGTTAGTAGTACAAACTCGATGCGAATGTTCTGAACAAAGTAATCTGATCTGGTCATCTTTAAGAGAACAGATCACTTTATAAATGATCGTTTGTTATAGTGTCTCAGATAACTGTGTGTAAATTAGGTGAATCAATAAATTATGCGCAGACAGATCGCTTTATCAAACCAGAATTATGGTGGCCTCATTTTCATAATTCTATTAGAGAATGTCCTCTTGCTTTCTTATAAAATATATGTGCACATCACTCTCTCTATCACACTTAATTAGATTTATATCTCCTACTTCTATTGATTATGATATAGAATAGAAACTTGTGATCAGCTGAAGCATATCGTTCTGATGTAGCCAATAATAAGTTAACTGTTATTAGAATGGCTGATCTTTGAACTCTATTGTTAGAGGTGTCAAAGCTGCCCCAACGAAGCATGCAGCATCCACTGAGACTAAACCTATTTAAGTCATGGAACAATAACTTATAATTGCCATTATAACTGATGATGTGCGAACCATTTTTTTCCACATAAACTGAAAATTGTTGCCTTATTTATTTGGGTGTAACAAGTTAGGCAAATGCGTTCATAATGGACCTCTACAAAAAGTACTAAATCTAGAAATGAGTGGGATTCTTTCATGCAATGTATATCTTGTTATCGTAGTAGAAATTAGTTAAAATTTATATAGTTACTCTTTGAAGCTAAATTTAAATTAAAATAGTTGATAATATTTTCATTTAATTATATGTATTTATTATTTTCTCTCGAAGTGAAGATACAGCATCAATTTTCAATATGAATCGGAACTGATATTCTATTTCATATTAGTTTGTGTTGTTAATGCTGACCATGATTTATTTTCACTTTTGAAAGTTTACTGTTTGTTGATGAGTTTCCTGCCAACAGTGAGGGATAAACAGACTCTGGTGAACAATGCGATGGGAAGACTTTCTCTGTTTGCTTAGTCAGCTCCACTGGCCTACTGGTTTATTGTGCTGCACTTTTTATGCGAGCGTTTGTATGTACACTACTTATTGACACTTAAGGAATAAATTAAAGGTATTTATTTTGGACATCCCAGATCAAGGTTGGAAAGTCCAGTCATCAAGAAATAACATTGAATAGAGATAAATAATTCAATATTTTACTGACCTGATATTTATTATTTTGCCAGGCTATAGTGTATTTTATCAGACTGTTCTGAAATAGAGTTTGTTAAAATTCGAAAAACTTACAATGACAAGAAAATTCATACGTTTATCAGCTATATAATCGTCAGGAAAAGCTCCACGTAATGTCCATGTCAAATGATCTCCAGTCTGTAGCCTTTTTCTGCTCAGTGTTCAAGCAGAGGTACAAATCCATACTGCAGTCCCTAACACTAATTGTCATTACGAGAATATAATAACGGTGTTATATGGAACCATGCCAAACACCAAACACCTTTTTAACGAAGAGAACATTCAGATCTTTCAGCGTGATTAGAGAAATGATGGTGACAAGACAGAAAAAGTTCTACAGTAAAACTACATACAATGGGGAAGAACCACTAAATCCCCACGATGTCATTACCTCCCCAATCTATTCAGCCTCCGTCCTACGCAATTGATCTTATTGTTAGACTTCCGACAGAGATAATAAAAACTTATAGAAGAGACATTACGAAAATCACCAATAATATACTATTAAATATCAATGATATTACTATTGAATAGCAATTATATAAAGCTATTGAAACTTATTTTTATACACAAATGCACGTAGCATATCATTCCTAATAAAAAATGACTAGTAAACTAAAATTAATTGCACAAAACAAAATAGAAAACAAGTACACGAATTCTTAAAAAACCCATTCACTTAAAAACATTTAAGAAGAAAAAAATGAACACAAAATTGATCTTAATTTTCCCTTATTAATAATAACTCAGTTTAGTGAAGGAAACACAAGGTGTGTCTTAAACACCAATCACGGTTTCAAAATGGCACTACTATATAACATAGAAACATCCCCAGTGAAAGGCCATTACACTAGCTATATGACAGCCCAATTTACAATGAGAGATGACAATATAAGGCCAATTAAAAGTAATGTATAATAGAATACCCAACAAGGCTTAAATATTTCTTATTCTTCTTGAAATCTGATGGCCTAAAGGGCGGAATGAATATATTATACATTTTCTGTATAGGGAATGTATATAAGATATATATTATACCACGGGAGAATGAAAGAAAACATTTATCAATCTTCTACTATTAATTTTTATCTGTTGGTTTTAATTGATTGGATTTATGTGTAATGAGGAGGGCAGAAAAAATGAAATATTAGTATTTGTTCACGAAAAAGCGCATCCTCTCGAAACTAAAATTATTATTGTTTTGAGATAATTTATTAATTTATCTTCAATTATTTTGAAGAACTATTGCTCTAGAAATTGAAATCATTATTTTTAGAATAAAAGCTTCTGATTAACAATTACGATATTCGCTAATAATTGATCCGTTGGGAATTTGAAATAAATAAATAAATCTATCTCCGTTAATAGTGAAACTAAGAATTAAAAATAATAGAGAAATATATTCTATTCTTTTCAACCAATATTATGTGCCCCGCTTGGGCCAACTTTTCACGCACGGTGGAAGATGAGACGAAATTATCTAGCAGTGAAAATCTGTCGTTTTTTATCTTAAATCATACCCTGATATGTCACCATAAGCTTGTCGTGATATACCGTGATGTTCTGGGTATTTGTTCCTAGCGTTAGTTTATTATAGACCATTACGTAGCGAATGTGCCACATCATGTTCATATGTGTCACCTTAATGACCTTGTTTGTCACAAGCAGTAATGCATGAAGATACTGTCCGATACCATCAACCTCAAATACGAGTTATTAATGATATTACATTAATTCTTTTCTTGATGATTATTTATTCATAAATTCAAGTATTGTATAACTTGAAAAAAATAAATAAATAAGAATGAAATAAAAGACCAATGAGATTTGTAGTTTGTGCAGCTATAGTCAAAATGGTGTTCAACTCAAGATGTACTGTCTAAGCATCAGTAAATATTAGAATAAAATAAAATAAAACCAATAAACTGAATTATATATGAAAAGAAAATTAGGCTTATTTAGGAAATAAAATCCTGAACAAGATTAACATTCAATTAAAATGGCCAAATAATGACATTAAGAACATGTTGAACAAAAGATATATTTGGTCATAGAACTCTGTCCCGCAAATCCCACCATCATAAAACTAATACTCAAAATCACCGCTTACAAAAGTTCAATTTCAATAACTTCTAGACAGCCAATATAGAAATGGCTTTACATATACAAACTATTATTGAAACGAACCTCAATTACTGGTTATTCAGACACTAAAACTTTTCCCTTGAATAATCTCCCTGAAATTAAGGTATGAAAAGATAGAATCCACAAAAAAAGAAACATTAAAATAAGTGATACTATCAATGTCTATACCAAAGTTTAAATACTCAAACTGTACAAAGCCGGACAATTATATTTATTAAAGTGATTCCAAATCTAACACATGCTATGGTATTCTATACTATGTCCTTGATTACTCTGTCTAACAAATTTTTATTTGTTATGAGTCTTAACATTTAACAATGTGTTAAAAAGTGAAACAACAGACTTCTTGTGTGTACCAAATATAATACCAATTATTATAAAATATCCAATGGAATAACTTTTCAACGATAGTATCAGCGGCTGCACCCAAGTCTCAGATTTTATCACCTGTCTTCTCTAATTTCAGATCTTGACGGTGTCAGAATATCGCAATTTGGTCTAGCGAGGGGTGCGATAATTGTACACTCGTCTTTGCATATGTGATTGATGGGAACCACAGCCAATACTATAATGTCATACTTAATAGTAACAAGAAGCTCTTTGAGTGATTATATACCAATTGAACCATTATTCATCCACATATAACTTTATTTTAGCATCAATATTTTCAGCCGAGAGGATATTTGTATAGAGTATTTATCAACATGAATTATGAAAAATGGTAATTGAATTTTCCCTTGTTATAGCTGAAATTGAAATAAAATTAATATAAATTCTTGTAATGGTTATAATGATTCATATATTGATTCATTCAAATTAGAATCAATAGAAAATATTGAATTGAGTAAACTTACTATTAATTCATCGCATAACTTCACTACACAAAATTCAAGCTTTTGAAGCACGAAAACATATCAAAGTTATTGTAGATTCATTTAAATGTCTTACTTTTGGTCTATGCTTCTAGGGTTAGCGTGAAACTCATACGTGGCTTAGATTTTTTCTGAATGTAGGAACAAATGTAGAGACACACAATAATGGAAAACAGATGTTTACAAGTAGTCACCTTTACGATGTAATTAATAATTATTATATACCAGGATATATAATTTGCGTCTAGCTGTAATGGTTATGGTCTGAGGAAGGAATGGAGATAGGTTTTTTTTACTATTTTGGGTGTGTTGAATTCAAATTTATAAATAGTTTTACTCTATCACTCTAGTTTTATGGCATTCCATTGCTATTCGCTGTACTTAATAACTTCATAACGGAGCTCCTTTTTGTCATGGACAGAGAGTGCAATGAGAATTACAAAATCTGTCTTAATATATAATTATATATTTAATGTAATGCTATCACCTACATTTAATGCATAATATCTAAAAAATGAATCATAAGTCTTACAATATTAAAATTAAATCTGAATGCATATACGCCTTTATGTACCGTAAATGCACAAAATGCAAACTATGCATATTCAAAAACTAGAGATGATCAGTAAAACCAAATTTTAGATTTGAATTTAGGACCCCCAAATTAGGTAAAACAGGTATTTTTGTGTTTGCCTCAATTTCTTTGTAAACCATTGTTATTAGAGTGATTGAGATTTGACCGCAGATTAAATATAGAGTGTTTTTTTACCAGGAAAAGACGCAGAAAAATTATAGTTGGATCATAAAAGATTGGGGTGGATCACTTCACAATCACCTTTCACCCTACTATAAATCTATCGTTTCGAAATGATATGAATAGTAAAATACTCCTTAGAAAATAGGAGTCAGGAGGAAAAAGTCTAAACTATAATCCATAATCTCTCAGAGGATATATTCAACTATCTCATAGTGGAATGTGTCTCTAGCAGTTCTGTCCATTAATTGCAGTCTTTAACTCATCAGACGCGTTTGAATTATTTCATATTATCAGATTTCGAATAATTATATACGAAAATGTTAAGTCCTTTTTTGATTGAATATAATAGCCATTTGTAAAATGACTATTATATTAGTCGCACCAGGAACAGTAAGTTTATTTACACCGTTCAAAATTCTAAGTAATTTTATTATTATGTTAAAAGTAAAATAGTTCAGCATACACATTTTCTGAGATAAATTTACAATGGGGCCATCGACTATTAATTCCTCTACCTACTATAACTTTTTCGTATAAATAGTTTTTTTCATTGTACATTATCAATGTGTCCTCAATAATACTAATTCTAACGACTTTACAAATATTCAAACTATGTTCCAGATTACGCTGATATTGAAATATAACCTTTAGTCATACGTGCCTGTCAAATGGTGCCCTTTTATGCGTATCACTCCTATATGCAGCAACAGATATGAATATATTAACGAGATTAATCCTGCAGTTCAGTTGGAACACGTCTATCAATCGGCATTATCTCCGAGTAACCAGTTTCATAAAGAGTCAAAGTCTGTTCCATATTCAGGTGAATTCTCAGTCGTCACTTATATGGATCAGTTCCCTGATTGAGAGTGAACTCACTAGATCGAAAGTTATGGTGGGGCCATATAAGAAATAAATGAGGTCATTACTTTATAATCTCATGTGATACAACCATTAATTTAATTCTATCTTGGTAGAACATTCTCATTATTTGTATTTATTATGAGTTTCTTCTTCCAATCCTCACTAATTATATCGTTAGTAAACTCTGCTACTTAAGATTTACTTTATCATCTTCACCTACTTCCCCTCAGGGCCGGTTTTTACTGCCCTGAGAGCAGTTTTTAGAGTCCTGACTACACCCCAAAGCTGCTGTAATCTGCTGAAGATACGCCACATCGTGGTGGTCTGATAGGGAGTGACAAAACATTTTATTTATCACCTCTGACAGTCAGTGCTCTGCATTGTTCATATGAGAGTAAAGAGGAAAGAAGACAATTGAATTGGAAGGTGGGTGGAAAAAGGAAAAAAATGTATTAGTCTATTTCTTTTTATTTAGTCTTTAGCATTTTTATAGTAATAGATATACATAAATTTCACGTAATGTTCAGTTTATTCAATTATGTTATGAAATTCAATATATTTTTAACAACTATTCATGATAGACAAAATACACAATAAATTGAGTGCAAAGGATTTTAGATTTTAAAACCATAAAAAACATGCATACAAACTCAAATCATGCTAAAATTATTGGATGTACGTTTGTCAATGATTAAATTTCAGATTTCTTGGAAATGAAATGACTGTTACATTCAAAGATTCAATTTCATCTCAGTAAGTCACTTCTACCACAATCTGTTGATTTCATCAACATCTGCTAAAAGGAATAATTAAGGATATGTATTTTCAAATTGTTAAACAACCTAATATTTTTCTATTCTCTTTTCGTTCGATATTTAATTGGTTTATGTATAAAGTTGAGAGAAATAAAGAATTAGTTATAGTGCAGTGAAAATATATATTTAAAAACATATATGTTTACTATTACTTTCTATATTTATTTCATCATTCGAAATTTTGATTAACTTAACAATTATTAACTTATAAAATAATTTACATTAATATATACAATGTAATTTTAATATTCGCTATAAAATATCAATATGAGGTAAGCTCAGCTAAAAATAGCTATTTCTTTTATAATTCATACTTTCACTTAAATTTCCAGTTACCTGCATACATTTTAGCGTAGTCGTACCTGCAGCTGTTCAGACAACAATTACGCCAATCGACTCTTCTTCAGTCGATTCTTGTCCTGCAGAAATAAAGAATATATTCTTATTTTGAGGCTGGAACAACTCACGATGAGGCTTTTCTTGGAATTGTTTTGTACCTAATTTGTACCTATGTTGGCGCATGTAAAAACGCACCTGAGCGCACGAGATGAAACTGATACCCAAATATCGAGGGAATATCTTTCTAAAATATAGCCTTGCATGCAGATATAATGAAAGGGAATTATATGGGAAATATTTTATTGGGGATTTATGAGAACATCGGCGAAGAATTCTGTTAAAGCGCTTATAGAAATATAATATTAAACATTTTGATGATGATATTTGTTTGTATATGAAAGTCTCATTTATTTGAGTGGTTAGATATATTTTCAATTGCAATTATTTATTTAAAGTTATGTTTCTTAAACTAATTGATTTTAAGTGAATTCTATATCTCATCAAAAGATTGATATATTCTAATTAAGATATGGTTATGAAATACTGTACTGTATACTTTTTAATTTCTTTTAAATTAGATATCACTGAATCTAACTATAAATTTAGTAGGTTGTTCTGGGGCGTTAGAAGATATAGGAGGGGATCCTTCATAATCTCTTCTGAGCCCACTATATCTTACTCTGTGGTTATACATTTCATGGGAACCAATGAGACACGATAAAATATCGAATAGATAAAACTATGGATCACACGCCATTTGCTATTAGCGCATATGTTTTCAATGAGCTGCAACACCAGTGATTGTTGTTCAGAAATGAATAGCTCGTAGCGTGCACGCTCCGATAGCTCCAATGTAGCATTGTACGGAGAAAGATAACCAAACAGCACCGCTGTACGGGTAGTTCTCGAGTCATAATTCACACTCCAACACCAAACTGGTATTTAATGATTGCTTAGGAAAATGCTGATAACAGCAGGAAAGATTCTCTCTGACAATAACCTCAATAAACACTGAAATTAACTAGCAATTTCACCGGTGAGGGGCACATCGTAAGTGACGGAAATGAACATTAATGGCCACTCGTAGAGGTTCTCGACAATACTTTGTTGGGTTTTAATAGAAACTGACACTTAGTTTCCATCAGTAAAGTCACGAACTCATTCACTTGATAAACAGGGACAAGATTACACTTAGGAACAAGAGGACACTTAATAACAAGAGGTCACATATGAACAAGAAGCCATTTAGGAACATGAGGATATTGAATAACAACAGTACAAGAGAAGAGGACATTTAAGAACAACAAGACATTTATGTAAAAGAAAACACTAAGGATCAAAAGGAAACTGAGCAACAAGGGGCATGATACTATAGACTAACATTGAATAAAATTTAATTGAAAATAATATAATTTTTAAAACATATGGGGATTAAAATTAAAATGAAAGTTTTAATTATTTATAATGAAAAATAAATTCATAGGAAATAGATCTCTACCATAGCTATGAATGTTGACGGATGGATTAATCGAGCTTTATAGAGTTAAATGATTGTCGATTGGACTGAATCGAACCTTTAGTAGGGAATAAATTTTATGCAATTTGATACATCATACTGATAGTTGTAATCGTTTATCTGTAATAGTTGTAATAGATACAACAAAATAGATACAACACTAGATTACGTGCACTCAGTAGAGCGCATACCTTCACCACCCCTAATACGTTTGCTACCAAAATCTAATAATCTGGTGACTGGATAGTGATCAATTGTCCCACTAAGTTTCATGCAATATGGTTCATTACTTTTTGAGTTATTGAGTTATAAATGACCTTGACCTTTGAACGGATCGCTTCCAGAACTCTACCAGATGGTTCCTGGACATTGTCCAATCGTCCCACATTTGGTTGAATACTTTTTGAGTTATTGAGATTTAAATGGCCTTGACCTTGATCTTTGACCTTTGACCCGATCACTCCCAAAATATAACAAAATGGTTCCTTTAAATTGACCAATCGTCCCACCTAGATTCATGCAATATAGTTCAATACCTTTGACCGGGTTGCTCCCAAAATTCTACCAGCAGGTCACTTGACATTGACCAATCGTTTCACCAAATTTCAGGCAATTTGGTTGAATTTTGGCAATTTTGGATGAACACTTTTTCAGTTATGCGAATAACAAGATGATAAATAAATGAATAAATGCCGTCTATGATATAACCTTTACGCATTCTGCGATGGTAAAATTGAGCATTACTTTAAATTCTAGAAGATGAATATTTTCAGCAATACGCTGGATACATCCTAATTTCCTCTTTTTTGTTTTCAATTTATAAAATAAAATATGAGATGGAGAGCTGATATAGAAAATAGGTAGCCAACATATGACTGTAGATCTTAAAATTCAACAGTTGGTTCAATTTTCTGCTGATGATTAATGGACACCATTCTGTTCGAAAGCCTAAAATCTAAAGAAATACCTTGAACGTTGATATTTATTAATTTAGAAACAGAAGAGAACACTGAGGAATATTTTAGAACAAGAACTAAACACTAGAAAAGGATATTCAACAATAATATAAATAATAGAATGGTGAGGAGCATTATGGAAAATAAATTGATATACTGCTATAGCGGTTTTCTGATGATTTGATCTTACCTTTTAAAATAAATTGAGGTTGTCGTATCCATGGTGTAGAACACTGTAGGCAGTGACTTATCGTCACAGTACATCAGTTGTGTTACTGCTACTCAACAAGCATTCAAGATAAGGTTTAAAACACCCAATGCTCCTTCTGTAAAAGATATCAAGCCCAAAAACTTCAAGCAACTGGCAACATTTCACCTCTAAAGCCAACTGGAAGACTGAGAAACGTACCGATAAATCAAAAGTTTGAAAGAATCAGGAATATTTTGATATGACTCCGAATTCATCGCATGGGTTCACCTACGGTTCAAATCAAGAATTCTTGAAGGTTCGTCTTGCATGCAGCGATTGTTGCGATCATTGCTCAGCTATCATCTTCGCCAAGCACTATTTCAATGCATTTCTACTTCTAGGAGATGATCGCAGCAATTGCTGCATGCAAAACGGACCTTTAGAAAGACTTTTGTTATGAACCTTCATGAACCAAATTTTTCAAAAACTGCATGCAACAGATTTCAATGGAGATATATATATCAATTTTTTCTAGGTAAATTATATTAATATAGTTTCATCATATAATCTCTATACACAAAAAATAATTCAGCGCTGCTTCTGGTTTATCTAGAATATAGATCAGTGGAGTAAGATTTAATAATAATAAATTGCTCTCAGATGAACTCAAAAATGATTATTGTACAATTTAGAAAATTTCTGTTAACAAGAGTCTGTGCTGTAATTTGATGACCACACAAAGGGTAACGCCAGTCCGATTGTTATCTAACTCCGATTCATTATTTCTAGGTATTTCCTGTCATTTTCTGAGCAGAAGAATCGTGATCTACGAAATTGAATTAACCTCACATATTATTTCTTAATGTTGAACTAGGGTTGTGACAATATGCGTTTAAAATCATAGATATTGGAAATATATTGACGGATTGAATTAAAGACTATTTAATCGTTCTAAACCATTTCATTTCGTTTCGTCTATGATATTCTTAAGATCTAGGATTTTAAACGCATATTGTCACAACTTTAGTTGTGAAATCTTCGGAATTTAGCATGCCTCTTATTATTTAATAGAAGATGTGTGTAAATATACTATTCAATTACTAATTGCTGCATAAAATTGATTATAAAATTGCATATATTTTAATAGTAATAGTACCAGATTGAGAATATATTTCAAATTTTTGTATTATCATATACATAATGTATTTAGATATATTTAGTTATAAATTTAATTTCGAACACATCACGTACAGTTCCGTGGCCCACGATTTGTTTCTCACTAGGATATATTGTAATACTAATTCCCTTTACATCTATTTATAATAGGAGTTAAGTAATAATTAAAATGAAACATACTGCATGCGTAAAAAGTACAAAAGTAAAAGTACTAACTTAATTAACACACTTTTTTCCTCCACGATATAGTAGTATCCGCCAATTTTCAATTTTAATGCTTATTTTTAAAACGAAATGTCAGACCCACTGCCACTGCACACCAAAATGAAATGTGATATTTACCAAATCGCATGAAACTAATAATCGTTAGTAACGAATGAATATCGTGATAAAAAACAATAAATAATATACTGCATATCTGCATGAGAATTAAAATTATGAAAAAATACAAAAGCATAAAAACAAATTTATTGCCTAGGTCTAAAATCGTATCTTTCATTTTAAATTGCTAAATATTTTCTTGAGAAAACTGTGAGAATTTTTGTTTTGATGAATTCAAAGAAATGACATTTTATATATTTTGTCCCTGGAAAAATAGCTAAAGTGAAAAGAAAATCCAAGGGGAATAAAGTTTCTGTAAATTTTAAAGCTTTCTTTTTGGGGATACACTGCACCTAAATTGTTTTCTTTTCACTATTTTGGCAGTCATGTTAGTAAGACTAAAAGAATATTAGTA
Organism: Caprella mutica; assembly: GCA_947561585.1. NCBI lineage: Eukaryota > Metazoa > Arthropoda > Malacostraca > Amphipoda > Caprellidae > Caprella > Caprella mutica. The sequence goes on from CANNZV010002260.1 coordinate 277,667, forward strand.
AATATCAAATATTTTAAATTAACGCAGATGTTCAAATGATCATTGAAATGAAATATTAGGTTTTAGAAGAAAGTTGAAAACCATAGAAGAGAATAGTAAGAAAATCTAAATAGAAGTTATGGTGGAGTTGAGAAGATTCTGTGTGCTCCACTTTTAATCTTCTAAGAGCTCACCATAAATGTTTTAAAACGTGTATGGGTTGAATCACTGCTTGATGAACTCGTGCGTGATATGTTAAAAGAGACAGCAATATATCATCATTCTCAATACAATTCCTCTTAAATGTCCTTCATACCAAAAACTTCTCATAGATAAATTTTCTTTACTGTAAACATTCCAATACGATATGAGTAGGAATTACCAATATTTGCATTCCTACTTAGCCTGATCTTATAAGTTTGTTTACATTTGCAAAGCTTAGTCTGACCAGTGACCACAGTGAGAAAGTTTTCACGTCTTATAATAATCTTCCAATTTAACGAGGCTTATCACAATATTTTGACCAATAATTTACCTCCATATCAGTTTGGACACCATCTCCTATTTCCCCATTGTTGATCAAATTTCAAAAATAGTCATGTGTTGATATCCCTTATGAAGAAATAAGAAAATCCTACTCCATGTGCAGAGCATTTTCTTGTGTTCTTGGCGCCATGCGAACAGGTTTAATATTCCGATACTGGTTCTTCTCGTCAGAAACAATGGCCTATCACCTCATTGATCGCAAATTACTGAAGTAAAGGAAATAGCAAATTACTGTTATTTGTGAATAAAGGATGGGGGATTCATAACTTATTTTTCACTCCTAAATTTGATTGAATATAGAACATTATTTAAATGAATGATTTATTTTAATTGATAACAATGATCATTATTTTTTTCATGAGAAACACTATAAATAGTTAATAAATTACTAATATATTTAGTTTCTGTCTTTGGAGAAGTAATCAACCTATCACCATAAATCAAATTCTTAATAAATTCAAGCCCAAACCAATCAATATTTGTAAAATAATGCTACTTTTAATTACTCAAAACTTAGAAGCATAAAATTTTGTAAAATATATAAAGAACGTTGAGCGTCTGATAATATTAATAGCTCCTTATCTCCACTTGATGTTGACCTCTGGTGTGTGTGTGACCATCTGTAGTGACCCATGACTTCAGGGAGAGTCTGCAGCTGCACGGAGTAGAAAGGCGTAATGACGGACTGAGCAAAATGGGACAGGTAGACAGACCCTCTGCGGTGCTAAGAACTACAAATTACCCATAAATTGGACACTTGGCTGCTAGGGTTTCAATAAAAATTTTTCCTGTAAACAGATATTAATGTATGGTATGTAAATTTCATAGACTTCTTAGTATTAGTAAATTTGCCTGTAATAAAAGACTTCATGGTAGGCTCTGTTAAATTGGATGTATGTGCATTGAAAACTGCAATATTATTCCCAATTTATTCATTTTTATAGTCAAAATAAACAAATGAATTCAACATTTGATCAAAATTACTTACTACTTTCATCGTGTATATTGCTTCTTTATTTGGTATATATTGATTGATGATACCAAAACACATACAATACTTGAAATATTGTTTTTATACGCCGAATTAGTCAATTGCATTGTGAACTAGATGACGGGCATTCGTGCGCATACCTTCGCGGCCGCTTATGTATGACCTTGACCGCCCAATAATTTGCTTTGAGTTATAAATGACCTTGACCTTTTACCTATTACTTCCCAAAATATAATCAAGTTGATCCTGGATAATGACCGCTATTCCCACCAATTTTCAGTAAATTTGGTTCCATACTTTTGATGTATAATTGACCTTGACCTCTTACCTGATCTCTCCCAAAATCTAACCAACTGGTTACTTGTTATTGACCAATCGTCTCACCAAAATTTTGTTGAAAGCTTTTTCAGTGTTAGAACGACCTTGACCTTTGACTTGATTGCTCCCATAATTTAATAAAGTTGCTCCAGGATAATGACCAAATTGCAGGTATTTTAGTTTAATATTTTTTCATTATTTAAATATAAATTACCTTTATCTTTCAAAGGATCACTCCCAAAATTCTACCTGATTGTTCCTTGGCATTACCTAATCGTCACACCAAATTCCATTCAAATTGGTTAGTTACTTTTAGAGTTACGCGAATAACGAGATGACAAAAAAAAAATGCCGCCTAAACCATTACCTTTTGCAATTTGCGAAGGTAATTATTAAAAATTCTTCTATGAATGGATTGTAAATTTCTCTATTGTATGTCTAAAAAAATACAATTTATGAAACATAAACAAAAGAGAAATAAACCACAACTATATAGGATGTTTCAATTAAAGTATAAAAAATTATTTTATCAAGTACTAGTCACTATAAAAGTACAGTTACTCCATGTGATTCTATTTAGCAGTCCAAATTTTTTTCATAGTCTTTTACCGTAAGAGTAAAATTTGAACAACATAGGTGAAATAGTTTTTAGAATTATTGAAAGATAAAATAATAATAGTTTGCGTAGGGGGAATTGTTTTGCCTCCGCTGTAATGGAACTTTCATTTAAGCGATGTTCCCCCCCCCCCCCACAAAACCTCCCCCCATTCTGAATTGCGTACATTATTTTCACTTTTATTCTTAAAACATCGAATCTATTTCTTATTTTGAAAATGCTCTTTACAATCATTGAGGTAATCTTTGGTCTAATTTGGTATGGCATTGGTAATTACTATGTATATTATTTTGTTTCTTACGGAACAAAAGGATTAAATTTTTGCTTCATTGACAATATCCAGACAGTTAATTGTATAGATACAAATTTGGCAGTTGTTCGGTTATTCACAGCATTTATATGTACGAACACATACCCAATTATATTTCTATAACTAATCAGCATTACTTTTATCCGATAATATTATCGAAATGATGAACTTAATTATAGTAGCGAATATTTAATAGTACCTATAATGGGCTCTAAGACAACTGCCATGCGGACAACTGCCATAGTAGGCAACTGCCATGCGGACAACTGCCATAGTAGGCAACTGCCATGCGGATAACTGCCATGCAATATATTATAATTTTATTTTGGGTGAATTGCAATGCACCTGTAAACTTAACTTAATTGATGTGAAGTATATTATTATTTTAACCTAAAATTTTAGTATAAAAATGTTAATTGTATAGTAAGAAATTGTGAATGAAGAAGCATTGAAATGAATACTAGATTTCTTTCTTTGTTTCAATCATTTTCTTTCACATTTTACGCCTTAAATAATCAAATGGGACAGAAAGATTGAAATCTATAGATACAAAATATTTTTTCAAACATTTCAGAATACAAAGAATAATACAAACATAAGCTTTATAGGTTCAATTTTTCAGTGAGTGTGGTTTTGCATCTTACTATTTTAGAGTTGCTTTCACACAACACTGGGCATATATGAGTTAACTAAAATGTTGATTTGTTATTAGTATAATAACAAATTTAATAAAACATATTTCAGTAATAATTATTCTCATATTTTGATACTTTTCAAATATTTATAAGACAGGTTTCAGATCGGTGGGAGCTAGAAACAAAGAAACTATAGAAAAACAAATTCAAATTTCAAAATTACTGAGTAAAGTGTTCTTTGTAAGAATTTTTTTTACCATACTAGTAAGATAAATACTCCTTCAGTTTCTAATCCTGAATCCAGCAGAAAAGTTTGTTTATACAAATAAAAAATATTAATTAACCCAATGAAAATTCTTAAATAGTAAAATGCAAAATCACACTCACAGGAAATTTTAACCTGTAAAGATTGTGTTTATACTATTCTTTGTATTTTGAAACAACCATTTGATTTATTAAGGAGCTAAATGGGTTAAATGGGTTTAATATGATTTAAAAAAGGAAATTAATTTAGTATACTTCAACTTCAAATTCTGAATCTACCGTCAATATTAAATTTTATACTTCTTTATGCACAATTTCGGACTATACGATTAATATTATGCTTAATTGTTAGGTTAAGATAAAAATATACTTCACATCAAATTAATTCCATGAAAGGTTAGGTTTACAAGTGCATTACAATTCACCCAAAATAAACTTATAATATATTGCATGGCAGTTGTCCGCATGGCAGTTGTCTCTACACCCCTATAATGTAAGAGTGTTTTCCAGGCATTCTGTCTTGAAGTAAATAGTTTCACTAAAATATATATGAAATACGACGTTATTGTTTATAATTATAGCTGCATGATTTTAAAGATGTTAATAATAAACTGAAACTGACTTATTAAAACAATTACAAAATATTTCCTTATCTCATTTGCAATTCATCAAAATGCATCTCGCAGTACAAACGATGTCAGTGATTGCAGTTGTTCAATCAGGGACAGCTTCAATCTCAACTCCATTCAAAGGCGAGAGTACAATGCAAAATCCCCCTAATTGTGTCTAGCCGTCCTACACAATAGCTCTCTGATCACAGTTACTTTTTTTAATCGGTGGTCCATATGTTAAACTCAAGTTTGTAATCTACAATAATGTAAATCCTCTCACCAGATTAGAAAACTCTCAACAAAATTTAAAATAACCTAATCTAGGTTGCCAATAGGGGGGTTGTTATACTTAGTAAAAATTGTGTTTTATTTAATTATACGTTTTATATAACTATATATATATACGCTAAGAGTAGCTTTAATCAATTTGATGATATGTTTCTATTTCCATAATAATACCAAA
>CANNZV010002260.1:282423-333801 GCA_947561585.1 Caprella mutica
ACCAAATCATGTACGTATTTCAGTCATAATTTGATACCATACTTCATAATTTATTAGCTTGCGCGTATTTTCTTATAAATTTTCCAATTATAATCTCAACCTCTCATTAAATATACTATAGCAGCGTGCTGAGGTATTTAATTACATACTTTTTAATAATGGTATTCAACCTTGTTGAGGAATGCCTTACCCGAGGCAAGGTAACAGTGAGTTTGTTAGGTACACATCAATCAGGAGAAGAGTGACGAGTGTGATGGTGAGTTGTAACCTTCTGATACTCACCATCACACTGTAAATAAAGCAATAATATATGAAGTAAGTTGAGCAAATAGTTTTTAACATTAAACGTAAATAATTGTAAATGCAATCTGTTTTTTTTTTACCAGAGGGATAACTATCTATGCCTCATTGAAGTTTCTTTTCTACTCAATTGTTATTTTTCAGTATTTTGATGAGTGGATTTACAGAATTTTCATTGAAAGTGATTGCCTCAAAATTACAAAGAGTTTCCTCAAACTATGATCGAAGTTAAGAGTATCACTAATGCAATTAGTAATGATAATTTGGAAACAGGTTATGAGATATCAATTAATTTTAGATGACACTGACTGGGAATATTATGTTGAATTTGAAAAATATCGTTGTTATGTAAAATAAAAGAATAATACGTCATAAATTTTTTAAACTATTTGAAAATGTTAACTTCCGATCATTTTTTTATATACTTCAGTTAGAATAAACTGTTTTTTATTCTCCCGTTACTTTTTATTTCAAAACAAAATTTATAAAAAGAATATGGTGAATTTAATATATTTACTATTTACATTCCAAGTTCTTGCGATTTTGATATAATATTCATAAAATAATTTGAAACATTTTAAATTAATAAAAAATTACAATCATTATGTTATTTAAGTTTTTATTTCAATTTTCTGGCAGATTGAAAATAGTACCTAATTATTGATTATAATGTATGTCTGGTTTTGGATTATGCTTCCATTTAATTTAATCAAAAGATGGGAGACGGAAATAAAATAAAATTTTATTGTTATGAAGAAGATTAATTAAAGTTCAGAAGATAAAATAACTCGTAAACTATTTTACATTGGTTGTAACAAGCAAATTTATTGTTCAATTTAATTTTTTTTTTAATATAAAAATTACTACATATCATAATCTGAATACATTTATTGAACTAGATGATAATTTCAAACTCTTCCATTAATGGCAAAGCATCACCTTCCTTTCAAAGCAGTAATACATAATAGGTGCCATGATGTCTTATTACGAAGCTAACAGAGAAGAAGAAAGGGTGAACATGACTAATGACAACTCTTCAATTCGTGAGAAGAAGAAGATCCTCTGCTCCTTTGATTTATTTCTGAGGTTAGGAAAGGAACAGCCTAAACAGCTGCTAAATACTTGATAGAGTGACGACAGTGAGTAGAGGAGAAGATTTGAAACCACAAACAACTTTCCATTGGCAGTAGAAGTAAATATAAATAAGTTGATTATCAGAAAAGATCCTCAAATAAGTAACGAATTCTTTTCCTTGAGATAAGCTTTCTTCTAAATCTTTTTTCTATCCTTACAAAGGCATCCTGACCTCTCACCAAGAGTAGTGAATATAGATGAGAGGTCAGAGGTCACACCTCTCCTGCTATCCCTTGGTTAGCTTTACTGTTGTACAGAAGACATTTAGTTACTGAAGTAACTGGCAGTCAATTACCATGGTATTGAATAGCACGCAGTTTACCAGTAGACAGTAGTTTATTGCAAACATAGTCGAGTGTATTTAGTATCACGTAGAATGGAAAAATCGAAGAACAGAAATCGATAAAAAGAAACTGAATATTTAACCTCTGTAGAATATAATAATAGACTCGTTAATAATACAGAACAAAGCTTTAGTTCTTAAAGCTCGATCCAAGTAATAAATATACAAGTACTTATAGATTATTTTTTGGTAATTAATTTTCCTATTTCACTTCTTTTTCTTTTACCCGTGAGAAAATATAATTTTGATTTCATATATTAATATTTATAAAATATATTGTTACTGTTCCATCCATTAGGATGGAATTTTTATATAGTTTTATCATTTTAGCAGATATGGACATTTCTAAAGGTCTTATGGGAGTGATTATATCTGTCATGAATGTGGACTGAGAATACATTTTTGCTGAGTTGTCATCATAGGAATCACCTCCTAATGAGAAAAGAATATCCTATTTCATGGTAAGTAATATTAGATTAGATAGGCATTTTTAATTGAAGTTGTGTATAATTGATATTAAGCATTAGTTTCAGCAGTTTGCAATTATCCTATCTTTATAAATGTAGCTAAGTGAGCTCCCTTGATTATACCTGCATGATTAAAATTCCTGGATAACCATTAATCGTTGATTAGTTATAAGGAAGTCTTATTAGTAAATTTGGTTTAATTGATTATTGGTATGCACCTGTTACTGCCACGAATTGAAAGGCAGTAATTTTAAATAATACTTGAATTACTCAGTTTTATTCAGTTGGATGACAATGAGGTGTTTTTCTCGTGTCAGATCCACTCATCTTAACACCCACCAATAGATGTCAGTGTATGTCATGTCACCTTCTCTATTCAACACCGTAAATATAGGGAGAACGCGTGGTGTGTTGTTCTTTTTCACCACTTGTTATGAGAATGAAAACATTTATAAGTCCACCCTTAACCTTGCTGATAACCAAATACTCTTGCAGAAAATAGAAGGTAACTTTTACCCCGCCCCAAAGATATCGGTGAAACATTGTCCTTTACGCTAACTTTTTGAAATAAATTCTAGATTACTTTTTGACTCATATAATATTTCACTTTCGGATTTAATAATGTTTTAGAAAATAAATTCATTCACTTCTTGAAATAAATATTTTTATTAAAACTAAAGGAAAAATCCAAATTATGAAGCACATATGTGTCATACTATAAGTAAGTAAGACACCAAGTAATAGGAAGGTACTCCTCTAAGTTCACACTCGGTTTTACGCTGGAAATGGCAAGTTTCCACTTCTTCTTAATAGTTTACAACTTTACACTGATATCAGAACAGTATTTTATATTAAAATACTGTATGTGTGTATGTGTACGTTGTTAAGCACAAACAAGAGAACATTTGGTCAAAATTATTTTCATTCAATAATTTCAGGTTGTTCAAATTTAATATATTGAATTCCATTTGAGAATAATAATAAATTAATTATCTTTGTCGTATAAATGTTGTCATATATTATTAAGTCATGTCAAGTACAAAATAAATGAATAAGAGCGTACTTTGTGAATTAAAAAACTATTCATATTATGATTGATCCATTTCTTCCACCTTAACATTTGCATTTCTCAATAATAATGAAATCAATTTCAACATAATTGCAATGTGTGATTTTTTTTGTTCTATTATATATAAGATCTCTCTATATTGAATTCGTTCAATCAACATAAACCTATTATTTAAAAGTATAAGTGGGAGCAATTTAAATGAATTGGACCACCACTGAACTTATATACACTATATATAATTATAGAGCTCTACATTATCTGAGTAATTCCACATGAAGAATATTGCTAAGTAAAAATTATGAGCTTGTCAAGCTTAACAACCTTTAATTGTTAATGGGTAATTACTTACGCATTAACTATAATAATGAATGTTTGTATATAGTAATCAAATGTGCTACAGAACTATTCTTTGAATTATTATTTACCAAAGATAACATTGAGACGCATTAAGAGATGCAATAAATCTAGATTGGAATTACAATAAACATCATTGTCTTTAAATTCATATCACAGAATGTAAATGAATATAAGTAAATTATTATATTGCGTACATTGCATGAGATATATTGATCATAGTTATTATTCCTGATTATTTATACATTCTTTTTTTTACTTTCAATTAATATTTAGAGTTCTTTTTTGAGGTGTTTTCCCTCCATTACTAAATACGCAAATAAGTTTATTTACTCATCAATCATCGTAATATAAATATGGTGTTTTATGGCGCTTTGTTTCACAGTGCTGGTCAAATGTATTGCACCTGTTCTAATGTAAGGTCAAATTTGAATTCAAATTATTTGTCTAATATTACAAACATGATTACTATTGAATAAGAAAACAAAAAGATTCTCCTAATTTTATTTAAAAGAAGAACAATAATTAGATTTCAGAATAATGCAAGAGTAATATTTTAGAATAGTGCAGTTGTTTGAAATAAGACCGTAACACAAAATCATAAATCATAAAGTTTTGTGTTATTTGTTAATCTCCCTCATTAACTTTTCTATCAAGAGAAGGAGTGATTTTTTAGGTCGACCAGTGAAGTTTTTTTATTCCATGTATCAGTGTATTAAATAAGTTTGTGACGGCTCTTCTATTCCTGTTTAATCAACTTGTACTTTCTTTGTATGGAAGACCTATTTTTTGAAGCTCTTCATTTCTGTCCCACTCCAGTTGAGTTAGATTATTTATTTAGCCATTAAAAAAATATAGATAAAAAAATGATTATAATTAGTCATGAATATCTTCCTTTATACATCTCACTGTTTTGTTCAAATTTGATTTATTAAGTCTATTGAAATCATGGTCTTATAATTATAATCAAGAATAATTAGATTCTTTTTAGTCTATGGTGAAAAGAATTTAACGTACATCCTTTGAGCAAATGTTTGCACTTCAAATGTATGTTCTTTTAACTAGAATTTCCCAATATATACTACATTGCGTGAGCTCGTCATGCCGATTTTAAGTGTGGTCTTATCTTTTTGACCGGCATTGTTTGTTATTATTTAACTGAATGGAATGATTGTGAACATGCAGTTTAGATACGTAAAAAAACAGATATTAATTTATGGTGAGCCAAGCAAAGATTATGTCGATACATAACTAATATCCTATGAAATATCTATATATTTTTATGGGATGTAAATGCGTACATACAGGTCTTCATATAGTTGATTTACAAAAAATATCCTTTGCAGTAAATTGAATAAATAATAACACTTTTTTGTGCAATTTTCCATCTTTGAGTTCGAAAATCATACTTCTCAATAACTCTAAAAATGAATCTATTTAAACAAATTTGGGGATTGTGCAGCGTATGAAAATCCTCAAATAGCTACAATATGGAAAATATTCGAACAAATGAATGTATAATCTGACTAGAAAAGTCAGTTTATAATTGTTGTTAATGGAAAAATATTGTCTTAAACAAAAGTTTGAATTATTGTTTCATAATATTCAATAAGTCTCTTTTTGGTTGTCTAAAGTCTTCCAAATTCAGGAAGCAAGAGTTCAAAACGTGACTCGCAGATTGGCTTCATGATAGCAGATCTTTCTCAGTGTTAATTAGGAGTCAAACTCTCAATTTGTTAAGATTACTGTCGTCGACTCAAAGGAGATTAAGACAATTAAACGGATGGTAGATTAAGAGGGAGTAAAAAAGGATCAAAAGGGCGTCATCCATTCTGTGATTTTGTTATTTTTGCCAAACCATCAAATGCAGGAAAAAGTGAGAAATAATATGCCTACAAATAATCTCCCTTGAATTCTTCATTTAATGCAAGAAATGAACGTAGTGTGCAAACTCATCTACTAACTATATTCGGTAATAAAACCTATAATGATCAAGATAGTAAATCTCCATGAACAAGACAAGAGTAAAGCGCTTTTATTTATTAGAACCTGCCGAACAGCATTAATCTCCGGAATCTTTTTCTTTTACATGAATAAATATAGAACCCAAGTGTGGTCGGAGAATAATTCACTGATAAGAGTCACCTTTATCAGATGATAATTATTCTATTACCAGACCTAACTGCTGAGCTGCAATTATCAACCTGCTGAGACTTCATTTAAATCGCTCATTATCTGCTCAGATAGCCCGTGTCAACCTATAATTCTCTGGTCCAGCCATCTCCCAATTATAAGGACTTATTTGACTCTTTAATTTCACAAACTAAACTTTAAAAGCTCGTTACAATAAACATTGTTTTTTTGTTCGATTTCAAATCTTTAGAGCAGAGAAGAGATTTATTATTGATCTTTGACAAAATCTACATTTATGTTTTGCTTTGAACATTATTAATGTTTATTACGTTCCAGTACCTTGATTTAAAACATAATGGTTTTAGCTGGAATTTGGAACTATTGTGAATGGAAAGGGAAATTATAGTCGGGCCATAGAAGATTGAGGGAGATGCCGATTTATTCTCTATTGCCGTCCCTAACATTCTCTCTGGTTATGGATTATCAAGAAGAAAGTAATCTCAAATATAAATGTATGTTAGAAAATAATGTCAATAACTTTTCAAATGATAATAATTCATTTAACTAGAATTATTCCATAATTTCTGAATCATGTTGATGAATTGAAAACATTTACCACTTAATTTAACATCCGAATTGCAAAATGAAGTTCCTTTGAAATGTTTCTTCCATGCCCTACTGTCAGGGTGCACTAAAATGTTTTCTATTATGTTTTTTATGGGTTTAGTGGTAATAGAAGTGGAGCATATTTATCTCTGTCATTTAATTTGCAGGACTTTCTGTCACCATTCGTTATACTTATGAGATTAATTGGGCACACTACTCTTATACACAGAGAGAGTTATAGTGGGGCCAACCAAGATTACGAGGGAACCTTACTTGGAAGTAAGAGTTGAAAATAACTTAGTCACAACAAACAAACTTCTTTGCAACATTGCAGAACATAAGAAAGAAATCAACACATCCTCAATAATGCACTTAAATTTTGCATATACTTAACCATTAAAATGAAAATCATAATATGGTCATAAATTTTCTGTTAAGAAAATAAATTCTATGTACTCTCCAGCCGATAAATCAAAATAATAGAGGCCAAACCTTCACATTTTTCCTTGGAATAACTCGGCCAGTTAAGTTATTACTCTTAATTGCAGGTGACGAGTTAGATGACCTTAATGGAGGGTTTCCACGTATCTTGATTTCGTACAGAATGAACATAAAACCATATGAACAAAGTTGGAAATTTTAAGTTATCTATTTTCAATTTCGATCTATTTTAAATCATGATATGACGATATCAGCTTCAAAAGGAGTATTTGTGTAATTGTTCAGGCGTTCAGGTTTCTCCCAGTCAATTAGCAGAATGGTATTTAGTCGTAAAGTTATCAATGATAATAAATCCATTATATCAACACCAACAGGCCCCGTCACTAATGATGATGGATGTGCCTTATATTGGTAGACTGATGGTAGTTTCCAGTTTGTAAAACATGAAACAACTGCTGGGAGAACATCCAGGTTCCTTGATGTTATGACAGCACACAAATTGGCTTTCTATCTCAATATTTGTTAGTGAGATGTATCATTTCGTTTAATTGTAATAATTATGGCATCCCATTATCTCCTCCACAGTCATTATATCCTTCCATCTGTCACTGATTGAGTGCTCTATCTTGCGAGGCTCTGGTGGTGAGAACTCATACATCCCTAGCAGAAAATCTACGGGTTATCAACAAAAATTTGAGGTTTTCGTCAGTCGAAGCAGTCCTAAATTCTGGTTGTTTAAGTAGTGATTAAGTGTGGATATTTCAGAGACCTATAGAGTGATCAACTGATCATTTAATATGTGTTCACTTTATATTTCTAAAAGTCTGCATAAATTCAATTAAAAATTAACAATACTTCTAATTTGTGTTCAGTTTAAAGATGATGTGGTTTCTCTCCTGTTTTGTATACTTAGAAGAAGAAAATATATGTTCTTAAACAGTCATAATTTCTTGGCATCAAATAAAATGCCTCCTTTTCCTCATTCAATGTACCCCTAGAGAGATGAATGTTGGTGATCTTAAGATGCATTTATTGACAGTGAATTCAGTTATGCAACTCTTTGCCGGTACAGTTGCTAACGGAATACCAACCATGAACTTAATAATGTTAACACCTGTTTCAGTTTGGTTCAGAAACAGTACTTTATCGTCTACATAAATAAGAAATATTCATATCAATTTACTTTTTTAATTAACGGTTGATTAACATTGTAACTTATGATTAGTTGAAGAAAAGACTTCTTGATTATTTAACTTATTCTTAAGCCTGCAAAAATGGAACATATAAATTATTTACCGCATATCATATGACTTGATGGTTAATATGTATGTTATTTAATGATCATACTATAAATTATTTACCGCACATCATATGAATTGATGGTTAATATGTATGTTATTTAATCATCATACTATAAATAGTGATGATTAATATTATATTCAATTCATGAATTCTTTGCATACTGATGAGCTGCCTAAGTACTACAAGAACTTTTGTCGCCTGTGCGTTACATTTGTTTCGATAAGTACAGCCTATAAACAAAGATGCACTGACGTGGATGATTATGCTCTTTCAATTGCAGAAAATGATATACTTGTATATACTTATACTTATCATCTTAATGAAAAGTGTCCATGCTTCATTCTTTCACGGTATAATAACCTGGCCAGTGAAGTTAGAGAGGAGAGTATTTACATGTCAAAGGATAAGGGAGAGCAGATTAACATAGACACGTAATTAACCACAGATGAGTCGGTTGCAGTCTATAAAGCTGTTATAATTAATAAATAATTAGTTAAAAATTAATTAGTTAAATACGCCAGGAAAATGATCTGAGGAATGAGGATCCGTTTAAATCTTTTTACTTAATTCCAATAATACCATCACGAGACAATCATCATGTTAGTAATTGCAAGGCTATCCATATCTGATCTAGTTTATTGAAGCTGTACTGATTCAGGCATTCACAGAATTCAAGTGTAAACTGTAACTAATTGATACCATTCACTTAGTTGAACATAAGCTACAGAGTTTGTGAGTTACATAAAGTAGTGACTTATCAAAGCCTTATTATTTGTTAAGAAGAATAACTTTAATTCCATTATTCATTCTTTGACAATTAATTATATGTTATTTAAAATGCAAGACATTTTGAATGAGATATATAGTTATAGTATTTATATAAATATATCTGGGTAAATCACAACATTCTAGATACATTTTGTTAGTCAGGAGTTGTGCGATGAATTTGAATTGTTTATCTAATTGATTAAGAGTTCTAATTATTCAATAGAATGATTACAATTTGCTTATTCAACTGATAATCGTGATTTCTTCTGATTCTTCAGATAACTTGTTCTATATAGAAGCGTGAACTTCTCAGGGACTATTTTATTGGTTCACTGCAGTATGATTATTCCTGAATTTCTGTATTAATTATATTCTTAGAAGATTAAGTGCAGTCCTTTCTTAATCTTCAGTCATGGTCCGTGGTTCTACCATTATTTATCGCAAGGAAGGTTATGTCAATAACGTTTGACATAACTCTAAGGAACAGAGGAAATATTAGATTATTTTCATTGCAAGAATAATCAAGATACTTACCAGAATCAGATTGAATTGATCTGAGCCAGTTGCTATCATAGCCATAAGACAAATGTTTGAACAAGTAGATAATGGATAATATTCATTAGGAAAGGATAAAAAATATTCAAAAAATCCTGTATATAATGTAAACCTTTCGTGCAAGAGACAAAAGTAGTTAATATATATTAAAAGTTAATTTATAATGTACGAATGCATGTGGGAAACCTGTGGAACAATTTCCAAATCTTACTCTTCGCAAGAGAGTTATACAATGGTAAATAAGATTCAATCACAGATAGTTCTAATTGCTGTAAAATGACAGTGAATCAAGAATAAATATAATATATATATATTGGCAAAATTTTAATGTATTAGGTTTGGATGATGACCAATTCACCTTTGAGATTGTATAAACTAGAAATCATAATAAAAATGATCAATTAAACTCAAATGCTATCGATTTTTGTAACCAGGAGCATGACACTTTGCAACCTATTTAACACCTGCCCATCAACAGATATAATGTCCACATCAATCTTAATCTAATTGGAGAACACCATACAACTCTTCTTGTTTACTATGATAACTAGTCTGTTACAGTGGATCCACTCCAGAAAATCTTTCTACTGATCTTTGAAACCATTTGCTATATTATTATTATTATTAAATCATAAGGTTTAAAAGGATTTAAGGATTTAAATCATAATTAAGGATCGGAGTACTACAAGTTATATAAATAATACAAATTAGAAGCAACGATGGTCCCAAGACTGAGTCGTGTGGGACTTCGCAAGTGACAAGTTTCAAGTTGGAACCAATTTTTTTTGTATCACTATAACTTTCTCTCTTTGTGTATAATCGTAATTGATATCTTACATTTGAAAAAAAATGAATATAATTACGAATTTCAATAGTTCTAGCCAACCTAATTTTGCAATAGGTTTTACTAGTTTTTCCTTCGCAAAATAGTTTGTAATAAATGTTTAAAAATGATTCCTTTTCTGCAACTCCAAATTGAACATTGGCAGAATACTCTTACTAATTTCCATAATATTTTAGTATGCATAAGTGTGGTTTAAAAACTTTGACCATAAACATAATGACGATGCCCTTACTTTAAGCTTTGCCCGTTAAGTTGATGATATATTGAGACAAAGTTGTAACACAACTACGTGGCTATATAAATCTTACATTATGAGTTACTGGTACCAAAATGGAATATTCCTTATCATTTTAACTCTTTTAAAAATTACTAGAAACTAATATGCAGGTGCATTGACAGTTTAATAGTGTATCTTTTTTTTCTGTTTTACATAAATGATTAAAACGATTTTCAAGCAAGAGTAATGTGAAATTTATCATATCAGAAAAAAAACATTATTCTGACATGGTGTACTAAAACCAACTGTGTTATCTCTATAATATAAACTGTAAATCTACTATCAATATATAATATTTGATGTTCTCATCAAAGTTCTATGGAGTTATTTGCTCTATAATGTCTCTGTGTTGGTTTCATTAACAAGCAAACTTATAAAAACTATCCTTCTGTAGACACCATCATACAATCAAAAAACCACATAGTGAATTTCAACAGAAAACAAATATTTGAACAGCCATGCAATGTTTTATTTAAGGAATGGAATACTGGAGTTAGAATTTCATTCTGCTTCATTATCTATGTAAATTTCTCTCCGATACTAAAAATTGCGTTCATCCGCCACAGTGTTTTCGATATTTGCTCCAGATAGCCTTATTCTGAGATGAACTTGTTATACACATGGCAGCTGCCTTTTGGAGGTGCCATATAGGTGATAAAAACGTGTTGAATTAATCTGATCTCGAGTGAGTGATTTTATGAAATAAAGATTACGAAAGAATGAATATTTGAATATATGGTTCACCAATTAATTGAAAGCATTAGTCTAAGAATTATATTATTTTCCAAGATTAAAACTCAGTCAGTTATTTCAGGTACTGCAATTACAACTTGTAAACCTTCGACACGTCTTTTACAAGTTACGTGTATAGATATGAGCAAAATAAGATATACGAAATTTAAAAAACAAAATCAAATCAAAATTTAACCTACCTCTAAATATCATATCATCATAATATTCTGCTTGTTCCTCCCTTGGGCCCCTTTCACACGAGTGGTTTTCTCATTCCGCTGTAAAATAAAAGCTGCATGAAGAAAATAGCAAATTTTAGCGGACATACAAAACACATTCTTCTATTCACACGTGGCATCATATAAGAAATGTGTTTTTTTTATGCATAAGATATAATGATGAGAATTACAAAGTTCCACAGAATTTTCTTTTTAAATATATCAAATTTGATTTTCGACAAATTCGTCATTCGGAAAATTTGTCCTTCGGCAAATCCGTATTTCGGAAAATTGGTTTTCGGCAAATTTGGGATTCGGCAAACACGTATTCGGAAAATTCATTTCGATGAATTAGTTTTCGGAACATTTGGTTTCGGCCAATCCGTTTTGGGAAAATCAGCCTGGACCCAATAATAACATTACAAATATTACAATAGCGAGATGTAGTAGGAATAAAATAAACGTCAAGAACTTTCCATGTTATAACTTCCCTTTTAAGATGCTCATTTTTCGCCAAGCATCGGTATCGCAGACTGTGAGCACAGTTGTCGTGATAGCATAATTGCTCAATGCTCATTCTAATGAATGGATTAAGTTTCCAACTACCAACAGAGAAATTTAAAAAGCATAACAGTTTTGTCAAAGAAAGTTAAGTTTACGACAGTTATTGGAGTCATCGATTGTACTCGTATAGGGATTAGGGAATCAAAAGATGAGAATATCATTTGAAAAGGAAGGTCGACTCTGAATTTTCAAGCCACTTGTAATTTCAAAGAATTGTTAACTAGTGTTGATGTTTGTTGGTCTGTAGTCTTTTCACAACTCGAAGATATGGATAAATTCACAAGAGTGTATACAATTATGAACTGCAGCATAATGTGCTAATTGGTAATGGCGAGTATGGTATAGAGCCATACGCCACGAATCCATTTCGAAATACTTCAACCCATACTACGGTAAAATATAACCAGCTCTCCAAAAAAGAAAGAGCAATAATTCAACGATGCTGTGGCCAACTCAAACGTCCATTTCCTATCTTACAAACGATTGTCGCGTTAAGTTGGAAAGTGTTTCAAAAATAATCGTTACCTGTTTTATACTCCATGTAGTGTAGTCAGGTTAGGGTTCAACCCGGACATAATTTAAAAAAAGACAAGTTTGGTACTATTAAAAGCGCAATTCCAAGTACTTTAACCATGTGAAAATCCACCGAAATCCTGTTTGAGCAAAAAATTTTATTTGAGTTTGAAAGAGGGGCACTTAAAATGTCTCTGGGTGATTTTACTAGAAATTTGAAAGTTCAACAAAATTTTTAACTTGCCACTTCCTGATCTATTTGTAATTAATAATGACATTTTTCGTTATTTTATTAATATTGAATTTTATTTCTTATTTTCATAATAGAAAATAACAATATTTGATACGGAGGGTTGGGGCTGTATTGAAAAAATGTACTCTAGGTTAAAAATATGTCATTTTTTGTTATTTTTGAGCAGTAATTTGTTTAATTGACTCGTGTAGATGTGTTTTATATCTAGGAATATTAGAATGAGGTAGTTATACTAGGAGATGGATGAATGTTTAATTCGTAAAGAACAGAAGGAAGGATTGCCTATCTCTGTTGGAATGAAAGCCAAGAAAACCTTACTAATGTCTGCAAAGATTTGCAAAGAAGCTGAAATAGAGAATGATCTCAGAAATACCAAAACAGTTACTGAGCAGGGAGGTTGGTGACCTCTGAATGTACAGCGCGGGCACTCCGGTGAATGCTGAGAGCATTTGTTCTGTTTGGCCAGTCAGACCGCTGATGTATTCTTATTTTCATGATTGAGACTAAGGATGTTGTCTGTGGCATATGCAATAACCGTAAAAAATGAGTTGAATGTGCACTGTGTTCTGGATGATTTCACAGGTCGTGTGTAAGTCTGACCAAGGCACAGGCATCTGTAATTGTGAGATGGGTTTGTGTGACGTGTCGAGGGCAGGATACAATCGACGTCCCCAGTAACGGCCCACTCAGCTGGTGAAATTGGAGTTGTACATTTGTGGCTGTCTTAGCAGGATGAGAGTCCTAAATACGATTCCTAAGGGAGCTGCACTAGCTGTGGCGGAAGCCCTCCAACGGTTATTGCATGAGGCTCAAATGCAGAAGACCCAGATAGTATGGACAAGGTTTATGGGCTTCTGCTACTGGGGCTGCAGTGCCCATATGGCGGTAAGGAAACTTGCAGAGGTTTATCTTGCTACAAATATCAATCAGCAGGTGGCCCAATTTTTAGAGACTGACTCCCTACCTACGCTGCCTGAACCCACTGTCCTAGATGTTCACAATCGACACGCTTCAGACAATGATAAATTACAAAAGAAAAGTGACCAGAAATTACGAAAGAAAAGTCTGGCAGCTAAGGTCGCAGTGGGTGACGTAAGTGGAGCAGTTCTTGAGCTGTCATTTTCTAAGGGACTGGTCCAACGAATCGAAGAGACTGTCAAAGATTTGAGATCTAAACACCCAACTGCCCTGAAAAACTTGATGATGCCAGAACCTCTGGATAATTCTCTAATTGTACCAACTGTTTTGGATGGAGGTAAAGAAGGCTATTAATTCTTTCCGTCCTGGTTCTGGCGGAGGACCTGTTGGCCTCAAGCTAGGTCATTTGATGACGCTATTGTCCTATTCTTCTACAGAGGCCAGAGTACGTCTTTGGACCACTCTGACAGATTTTGTGAATGTGATTTTGAGTGGAAAAGTTCTTGATCTTGCTGTGTCAACTTTTTATGGAGCCACATTGTGCACTTTAGTCAAGAAGGAAAGTGGCATCAGACCCATATCAGTTGGTGACACCTTGAAGAGGTTGGCTGCCAAAGTTGGTGCGTGCCCCTTATCACACTTTTGGTGGCGAATTAAGACCGGTTCAGCTTGGGTTGTCTATGAAGGGTGACTGTGAAGTTGCCGTAAATTCTGCTAGACGGTACTTGAGTGAATGTTATCATAGAAGAGTGTTTCTCAAGGTGGATGTGAAAAACGCCTTCAACTGCCTGAGAAGAGACACCGTCCTTACTGTTATTATTAACCGAGTGCCAGAGCTATGTAGACTCCTACGGCAAACTTACTCTTCTCCTTCAGCTATTATTTTTGATGATGAAGTGCTGAGATCGGAGGGTGACATTTTTGGACCAGCTATGTCTGAAAAAGAATACACAAGGTGGCTCTCAGTTTTGAGTCAGAGTTCAATGTTTGGTATCTGGACCACGCAGCCCTGGGAGATGCACCGGAGAGATTTCTGGAGAATTTAACAATTTTAATAAATTGGTTGAACTTGAAGTTAATAGCAAAAATGTGTGCAGACCTGGTGAAACAGAATTGATGTCCGACCAGTGCTTCTTCATGTGAGGGTGGTAAATGAGGACAATATCTCTTTATTGGGAGCACCTTTTAGGTGACTTTGGAATTCCTGCGGATATTTTAAGGAGAAAAGAAGATCTGTACCTAATGGTCGATCGGTTGTGGGTGGTGGATAACCATTAAGCCTTCTTTTTGTTGTGAAACGTTTTCTCCATTCCAAAGCTGCAATATGTTCTGCAGGCTTCTCCAGTTTACAATCACGTAGTCGAGCTTAGCTGTTTTGACGAATCTCTTAGATCTGCCGTTGTCAGTGTGACCAATGCAAAGATATCAGCTGATTCTGGGGTTGTAGAGGTAACTCTAGTGTTTTAGCCTTGGTGGACTGGGTTGTAGGATAGATGAGACATCGTCTTACTTACGTTTGTGTCTTCAATGTATTCTGTGGGTGATTTGGTTGAATTTTTCTTTCTAGTAATAATGTAGTTGATGTCGGAGAGTTTACGAAAGCAGTTGGGACAAGGAGGCAGGGTGTACAGGCTGATTTCCTGGTACCATTCCATGAGTCCAGTAAAGAAGAATGCGATACACCACGGGCTCATTCATTAATGGCGAGGCTAGAGCTTCTCAGGTGGCTAGAGCACGACAGTTATCCGCATTTCTTAAGGTAACTGGAGTGAGGTTGAATGCAATTCTCATACCGTCATTGGGTACACAGCTTCATTTAGAGGTCCTGAGGGTAGCCATTGCTCTTTAAGTGGGTGTGAGAGTTTGTGAACCTCATTCTTGCCGCTATGGTAGTGGGATGGATGTCAGAAGATTGTATAGCCTGTCTTGTAGGTACAGTTCTGGCCGTCACCGAAGACATGCGGCAATGAAGTACTTTGTAAAACGGGCTTTGCAGAGAGCAGGATTTCCTTCAGTGATTGAGCCTTGTTGACTTGACAGGGGGATAGTAAAGGCGCAGATGGTATCATTGTGTTCCATTGCAAGAATGAAAAGAGTCTGATTTGGAAGTGAACTGCACATTTGTTGACACATTTGCCGAGACACACCTCAATTATTCTACGATTGAGGCCGGATCAGCTGCCGGGGCTGTGATTTTTCTTGCGTTTAATTCTTATTTTTAATTGAAAATATTGTGTTTAAAGAAACTGAACTTAACAATATTGTTTAGCTATTATAAATTTTGTACACCCTTAGAAAAGAAATTGTACTTAAATTAAAGGACCATAATGTATAAGATGATAATGTATAACATGATAATGTCATAATAGAAGATATTTAAAAGAATTAAACAAATTACTGTTCGAAAAATAAAGAAAAATTACGTTTTTAAACAATTAAATACACAATTCTTCTAAACTTTCACACTACCTGATGAATAATTTTTTTAAATTTTTATTTTGAAAATGAGAAAACAAATTTAAACCAAGATAATTTACAAAGAATTAAGTGACATCAGAAGTTAAGGCTAGTTAGAAATTGTCAAGTAGTTTTAAATTTTTAGTAAAATATCCAAAGACATTTTTAGTGCCCCTCATTCAAATTCAAATTAATTTCTTTTGCTCAAACAGGATTTCGGTAGATTTTCACATGATTGAAGTACTAGAAATTGAGCTTCTAGTAATACGAAACTTGTCTTTTTTCAAATTATGTCCGGGTTGACCTATTTTCAGCTTAGATTGACTAGCCTATAAGTTCGTTATGAAACTTTTCAGGCAAAATCTAATTATATGCTTTAGTATTCTAATTCATACTTTATACTATACTAATTCATACTTTAGTATACTAATTCATACTTTATACTATACTAATTCATACTTTAGTATACTAATTCATACTTTACTATACTAGAGTGATAGCGGTAAAGAAAAGTGAGAAAATTAATTAAGTAGTATGATTGACATCTTTGGATTCAGTTAAAAATTTGAAAGTATAAATCAATTAGGATTGCATAAGTTATACAATAGACATACACAACATTACATATTATACATTGAGGTAAATGATCACATCTACATAATACATTAAACAGTGTACACTGTACACACCATGAGAAATGCACATACCAGCACAATACAACGCTCTCTAAAGGGCCGTACACACTTAGGGTTTTTTAAGTCTTTCCACCAGACTTTTTGCTCCGCTTTTCCACCAGACTTTTGATTCAAAAGTCAATAGCGTCCACACGTGGATTGACTTTTTAATCTCGTGGATTTATATGTCGTGCAGTTAACTATACTCATATCGGCGACATAAGCCCTCCCCCATTTTTTTTAAACTAGGTAACTAACCTAGGTAGTTAGTAACTGTTAATTACTTAGGATAGTTAAAATTACTAATTACCTGGGTTAGTTATTTACTAATTATATAGGTTAGTTACTTTTACCTAGATTAATTAATTACTAGAGAACTGCCTACCTAGATTACTAAGAATAGTTAGTTACTAATTAACTAATTAATACTAAATTAATTTTTATGAAGTTTATTACAATATTTAGTAATAAACTAACCGAGATTGTTTTCACTTCATTTGATTTAATGTTAACCTAATCCACTCAACAAATGTAATTTAACTATTACTTATATAAAGCTTAGGTAAAAGTATTAATACGTAGGTGCAATATGTATTGCGTTATGATAAATAAAATAAAGGTACTTGCTAATAGGTAATATGTTGAAATAAATAAAATAAAGATAGTAATATGTTATTTTACTAAAATATAATATAATACTAAAAAAAGTTTAAAGAAACATTACTATTATCAATTTCACTGGCAGTCTTTTATAAAAAGAAAAAGATAAGAATTCTTTACCTCAAATGTAAACAAATGAATGGAGCAAAGATTGGTTAAAAATGAACACCAATCGTGTTATTACAATATATTTTATGAATTGACAGTATAGCTATATGAAGATTTCCAAAAGTGCACATCTTGATTAGGGTAAAATAATAGAACATGTTGGTTGTTGAAAAGTCTCGGACTTTCGGTGCAAAATTTAAAGGTCCTCTCCAGGCTCCGGGGGAAAAATGAGTTTATAACATAATATTATAGAACTAAGGTCTACGATCATTATTCTGCAAACCGCTTACAATTCTGTTCAATATATATTTTATAATTTGTTTTTAAAGTTTTTTAATACTCTGTGAGCAACAATTGAGCGAATCACTAATCTGATGCTCAAGAAGAAGATTGTACACTCTTTGTTTTGATTACAAATTTGAATTTTATAAACAAACCATGCGTTTTCGGCCTTTATTTAAATTATTTTAGATATTAACTATTTCCTAAAGTATATAAACGCTTCCATTATTAGTTCATTCAATTTTATACCTTTACACGAATATTAAATGGATTTATTAAACCTAATACCTAGTTGACAATCAAAACAAATGGTGTACATTCTTTTTCTTCAGGCTGAAAATTTTTTAAATTAGTATGACGGAAGTAAAATAGGTTTTGTAGAGTTTTGATTATAAAAATCTTTAAAAGCATATAAAATTAAAAATATGCTACCAAATTCGATGCAGTTTGCAGTAAAATGATAAAAAACATTAGCCTCGTTGAATAATCCAATAAAAATATTTACTTGGAGGGGACCTTTAAGTCTCGTGGAAAAAGTGGGAGGAGCTTAGCAAAAAGTCCGGTGGAAAGACTGAAAAAACCCTGCGTGTGTACGGTCCTAACATTGTTGTTCTTACGTTGAAATAGATGAACAATTTTGAACATTAAAGGAATGGTGTTCCATATTTTTGGTCCATTGTAAGTGAGGTCATTAACATTGGCCTAATCTCAGGAAAGCTAGAGTTGTAACAGTATGAGATCTGGTATCATGATTATGAAACGGGTAGTGTAAATTGCTTCATAAATAAATAAACACCAACTGAAAATTTGCAGACATCTCTATTGGGAAAAATTAAGGTGAGTAAAATAAAGGGAAAGAAGTAGCAATTAAGGTATCCCGAAGAGTTAAAAATTTTGATTTAATATTTTGAATAACTATAAGCGATTTCAAGTGAGTTTCAGTATGCCATAAAGTAAAGTGATGAGGATATTATGCAGAATGCAATCAGATGCTCTATAAAGAATGCCATAAGTTTTAGATATATTAAAAAAAAAAAGATTTAGAATGAACTTGTTTCAATATGTATAGTTTTTTACCATTTAAGATTTATTTACTTTTTTCGCATAAAACAGACAATGGATTTCCCGGCCACGTGGAACAGACGTGGGACATTCTACGTCGGACAGACATGGAACATTTCACTTGGGACAGACGTGAGATTTAAGATTTGATAAAGTCGTTGGTATGTCTCGCAATGGACAGACTTGGGAATTTGATGAGATTCAAGACGTGGGACATCCCAAGTGGGACTGACGTCGGATTTAAGACGAGGTTAAGACGTGGGAGATCCAGCGTGGGACAGAAGTGGGATATTCCTAGCGGAACAGCTAGATTTGGTGCAGCCCGCTTGATCAAGATTTTGACGTGGTAAAGACGTTGGTATACAAGACAATGTCCCACGCAAGACAGAGAAGAAATGGCTAGCTTGGTTAGTTAATAACAGTTTAGATATATTACAATTAATGAACAATTATAATATTGTTTGCGAGGACCGAAAAGACAAACTTTATTTAATAACTATAGTGGTATCTAAACCTTCTTTACCTTTATCTTATAATAAGGCTCTTCATAAATTGCTTAATGAAAAATTTGATTTATATGATTTTGGTAAAAGGGAAGCATGCCTCAATATTTGCCTAGGTGTATGCCATGCACTTTAATTAATTATCAGACTCTTTACTGATAATATGCTACTCAACAATTCATTTTAACTAATATTATGGAATTCACTAAAATTCCATAATTATTATCAAAGTATTAGTATATAAATAGTTATAATTTTTTCAATGAAGTTATACCGCGCTAAATGTCTGATCCGGGTAAATATTTGAATATTTTTTGCTGAATCTTTAGAATATTATCTTTAATAAAAAAATATGGGTAAATGCAAGTGGTGAGTCAGTGGCCAAAATAATATCGCGTATTGCGGGACTCTCCAATCCTTATTTTGTCTTCAGGTGACTGGCAATCTGGCATCAGTTCAATGGAGAAATGATATAACTGAAACAAAATATGGTTTTACACCGTCTTCCTTAGCATCCTGCAATCGCTGCAACACTTCCTCTCTCTATAGTAGTTTATCATAACTCGATGACTAAAACAAAATAAGGTTTTAAGCGTCCTGCAGTCGCTGCACAACTAGTTCTCTCTACTATATAATGTTATTACTCTATGGGTAAAAGTAGGATTTAACTAATTCCCAAACAAAAGCATCATTTAAATGTACGTATTCTTGTATAGAGAAACTATTGGAGTTCAAATAATCATCTAAAGTGAAAGTTATGTTTTGTAGGAACTGAAGATTGAGAGAGTACCCCCCCCCCCCACACATCAAAATTTTTGACTGTTGTTCTCCAATTATTCTCATTCTATATCATCAAGAAACAATCAATTTATATAAACAAATAAAACATACTTGAAACAACAAATATTAATATTTATTTTGTCAGCATCATCTTTTAGGATGATCACAAAAAGGCTAAGATATCAGACACAACTCAATAGACTGCCATGAAAGTCTCCTTTCCACTGCTCGTAGATCATCTGAGTTGTGTTGGAGATTGTCACGCCTTCTCCTAATTGATGTTCTTTGTCAGCATTTAATTGATATCGTGCCCTGCCAATCTGGGTGATTTGCAGAGCTCTTCAGTCCTTCTTTTAGCTCCTCATTCATTCTCATCTGTAGTTTGAATGATAATGATATGCATTATATATGGTATTCAACCCAAATCGTACAAGGGAGAAGTGTTCAGTTTACACATTAATTACAAAATTAAAATTAATGCTATTCCCTACTGTCGATCGATCTTTTTGACTTTTAATCTGACTTCATTTATTTTATTTTTTACACATTGGTAACATCCAAATGTACAATTGTACAAATGAAAATAAATTTATTTTCAGCTATTACTACATATAATAATACATGGGAATGTGACAGTTTACCTTTTCGTGGTAAGTGGCGTCAATCAGATTCAATCCTGTCTCAGTAGGGTTACACTTCGTACACCTTTTCCTTCTCTCTCTCACCTTCTTCCAAAGAGCTCGTATATCATCAGTCTTCTCATACTCCAGCGTCTACTCCACAGCCTTCTTCTTGAAATATGGATTTCCTGTTTACTGTGACAAATCAATATAATCTAGTTAATTTGGTTATAGATTGAATAGATCAATGGAGTATTTTCAGTTCTAGCATAATGAAAGTACAACTTGAAAAAATATAACTTCATTTAAAGTACAGTGCGCAGTACACTTATATAATTCACGTGCTTTTATGTTATAAACATGTACAAAATGTAATTTAGAGAGAAGTGCCGCGTGGCCGGGAAGTTGGTGTCCAAGGCATGCTTGCAAGCATGGAGCTAAGAAGTACAAGAGATTACTTAATACGCAACAAATTAGTATCCAAGCCGAGGTATTGGAAGATTTGGAAGATTTGAGTCCAAACAAGACTACAAGGGAACGGTCTTATTTGTATGATATATTTTTAAAACTAATATAAACTACTATACTAGATATCATTGCCGTAGTTAGATGTTTAGAGTTGTAACATTTGTTTTCAAATATTTTCTTCAATTATCTCTGAGTAACCATTCATACATTCTCATTGTCATAATTGGTAATCTAATATTTAAGTTGTATAGTGTATTCAATTTGTTGTGTTGAACTTCTTTAGAAATTATATAGCAGTTTGCAATTAATAAATAATATGTTGCTATACATATTGTGTCCCCAATATAATTAGGTAAACAGCTCCAACTACGAGGATTTGTAAAAAATCACCGAATTTATTCATAAAATCGAGTTGTTGGACCTCTTATCTAACTTCGTGCGATCTGAAACTTTGCACATGAACTAGAATTTAACATGGGGCAGTTTTGAAATATACCCATATATTAATTGGATCGAACATATAATAGTGAATTTTCGAAAAAATGAGGAATGAAATTGTTAATTCAAAATTTAAGTTTCTTTGTGGGACCGCTTCAACTTATTAAATTGGAATAATATTTTACTCACGTTATTTTTATACCCATACATAAACAAATCAGTATGATTTCTACAAGAACTTAATCTAACCAATATTGCCTGGTAATATAGATTTAAGTGACAGGGTGAGCTTCAGATTGCTTATTCTATATAGTATACACAAACAGTTTCATTTGAATTTCTCTATGTTTTTCGAAGCAAGGCCTGCAGTTAAATAAAATCATATGCGTAATATATCGCAATATTTAAAAAGCCTCCTTCAATAGATATTTAGGTATCGATCCCACTATAGTTATTAAAAGATATTTGTCTCTCCAAAACAATTTGCATTGTAGTTTACCTAAGCTGTTCATTACCGTAATATCAATCTAAAGACAATTAACATTTTCTTTTCGTCACAGTAAATCACTTAGAAATCTCTCCATAAAATGATGAGGTTTTTACTACTGTATGGGAAAAATGATTATGGATTTTTCAAAATCGAAAATTTGTTTTCAAAAAAAGTTAAATAATTAAACCAATTTGATTGCTGTTGGATTTCAAACACTCAGTTTGAAAACATTTAGCATCGGTAAGTGCTTCAACGGTTGGTTTCCCATCCTCACTTTCCCCATCACTGTCAAAAATCATCTCAATGCTCACTCAAGGATCTTCACTTCCCTAATTTGAATGATGGGGGAAGAAAAACCCTCCAACTCTGCACTCGTTTTTTATTGTCGTCCCAGTTAAAATTTGGTGCAGTATAGCGGACGTTTTACTGTAGTTTATGGCAGTCTCAGCATTTCTAAGCAGCGCTCAGCAGATAATCTCTGCTTTCTACAAATGTTTACCGCGACCTACGGAGGCCACGGCAGTATAAGGACGAGATAATCTGTGGAGGTTTGACGCGTTATTATCTGCCGAAAACTCTGGAGAACAGAGCATAGAAAATCTTCAGAGTTTATAGTCGATAATATTGGCTAAAATCTCCAGAGATTGAAGCACCACATATTGCTCATGAATCATAATCCAACAAATTAATTTGAACAAAAATACAACTTCTTTATCGATAGTGTAGCTAATAATAGGTAATAATAGCTAGGGTCGGGAGGGGCGAATCTTGCGCACTAAAAACTTTTGGGTTTTGCAACTTAGTTTTTGCAGATAGACGAATAATATTTGACATGAAGAAACGAAATAAGGCCTTCTATACACCATCCAAAGGACAAAAAATTAGCATTTGTATAATCAAAGTTATTGACGAAAGTAGTGCGCAATTGAATTTGTCCTTGATGGGGCGATTCTTGCGCGCGAGAGGGGCGAATATCTGCGCACCCCATTAATTCCTTTCCATAGTGAAAAATAGCACTATTGAGTGTCTAAATACTTACTATAAAAATAATTCCAATGTGTTTTAAAGCATAAACAATCATATGATTAAAATTCAAAACTTGAGACAAGCTTTTTTCGACCTGTTTACGTAAAGTTTGTAGAATGTATGTGTGACGTCATGAATGTTGCTTTCTATTCAGGATTAATTTATGCTTGTAATATTAGTTTATCTGAAGTATGACACTATTATATTTACTGATTATGTAACTATAAATATAATAAATAACTAGATGACGAGCACTCATAGAGCGCATACTTTTGCCACAGCTTATAAATGACCTTGACCTTTAACCTGTTCACTCCCAAAATATAAACAAATGATTCCTGAATATTGAAGCATCGTCCCGCCCAATTTCAGACAATTTGGTTGAATTCTTTTGTGTTATAAATGACCTTGACCTTTATCTTTACCTGATTGCTCCCAAAATCTAATAAATTGGTTCCTGCCTGGAGAGTTACCAACCGTCGACGAAATTTCAGTTACTTTGATTGAATACATTTTGCGTAATAAATCAACTTGACCTTTAACCTGACCGCTTCCAAAAACTTACCAAACCGTTCCTAGATATTGACCAATCGTCTCATCAAATTTCAGACAAATTGATTGAAAACTTTTTGAATTATTGAGTTATAAATGACCTTGAGCTTTGACCGGATAGCTCCCAAAATTTTACCAGATGGTTCCTGGAGATTAGTCAGTCGATCGTCTTACCAAATTCAAAGTAATTTGATCGAAGACTTTTCGAGTTATGTGAGCAACAAGATGACAAACAAAAATATGTCGCCCAAAAGATAACCTTACGCAATCTATGAAAGTAATAATTCTTTTTAGATGTCAAATATAGCATATATAACCAATTTAGAATACATATCTAAAACGTTATTCAAAATACTGTTACACTTAGATATTTTCACTTTATGTCTCTGAAATTACGATAATAAGAATATAGAAGCAAATGGGTTTTTCGTACATCTATTAGGTTACGTGGAATATTCACTTGCCATTGTAAGGTCGGGGAGATACCCAGACCAAGAGAGGGTCCATATGTACTGAATCCCCTAGACCTAAAGTTAAATCGTTGAACTCTAGCTTCCAGTCTTCCAATTCTTTCAAGAAAGGTAAAAATGTATCAGAATTTGAGAGTATAATGATGCTATGAAGGTGGTAAAATTTCATCCAGAGTTGTGTCCCTAGTCTTGTAATAGGTAGAACATTCCACAACAATATTATGAGGTCATGTTTCTGGGCGAAGACCAGATCGTCGCCAAGTATTATTGTTTTAATGTTTTAGGACCAAAGGTATTACTGTTCTTGGACCAAATGTTCCCAGGATAGAAGAAGTTTCAATCGGGTTATTAACAATAGCTTTTGACATTCTCTTTCAAAGAGGAAGAGTTCTTTGGTCTGTCTACAAGAAGGTAGGTTGACCCACCTAATTCCTTTGGTGCTTTTCAAAGACCAACGGTTCAGGTTCTGCGCTAGAAGATCTCTGCTACATCCTTTTCTATGAAATCATCAGTTTCGTTGTCAATAGTACCAACGTAAGCCTTAATAGGTATTCACAGAAGTGGATTATTGTGGTTATTCAAAGGTGCCCCAATGACCACAGAACGTCCACACTATGATTAGCCCGTGTGGCTCCTCGTCCTCAAACAAGGAACGGCCTTTTAGGCCACTATGCTGTTTCAATAGATTTCATTCAGAAATTTATTGGGTTGAAATAAGGCACCGAAGTCGCCAAATTTCTTTGCGACAGAATCTTGGCAATTGACGTGATCACAACTCATGTGTCTTGTTTAAGTAGTAAAAAAATTCACCATCTTGTTGGAAGATAAATAATTGATTTTTGAAGTGTTTTTTTTCATTAATCCAATAGCTGGAACCACAATACTGTTAAAGAGGATTGATCTTAGGCCGTTCTCCACGAAAATCAGAGGAGAATCCCAAGTTTTCGAGATAGGGGAAATCTTGGATATCTTCTGATCATGAATATTGAATTGGGTTGGCTTCAATAATGAAGAGTTTCTCGTTAAAAAAAATCTATTTCATACCTTGTCGTGTCCGCTTTAAGCTCTCTGAGAAGGACTTTTGTTCTATCAAGTCTCTTTTTCTTTCTAAGAAGTGTGAGGACATAGTGTTTTCTCATTTTGTAGGAGGTCAACTGAAGATCCTTCGTGATGATGGTTTCAATTGAAGTCTGGATCACATTCATGTATTTAGCTATATTTTGAATTTTTTCAAGTATTTCTTCCAGTCTTCAACATTGAACAAACATTCTTAGCCATTTTCTTTATTAGAACAAGTACTCCCACTTCTACACTTCTAGGACAATCCTCAGAGGTGACAAGGTCAACGAAGCTACTATTCACAACATGGTGCAATATCGATTTGCAACTTTTAAAAGCATAATGATATCAGAATTGGGTTTCCCTGTACGATGGTTTGACCCTGTCATTTTAGATCTAATATTTTCAATTTTATTAAAAAGAACCGAATAATAAGATTATATAACTATACTTAATAAAGAAGCAAATGATAAACATGTATAGTGATGTTTGATATGTTTAACTATAAATTTCACAGAAAAAGATCGACTTATTAATGACTTTAAATTCACCCTGATTTACAATTTCCTATTTCGACCTATTATCTGAAATATATGTAGAATGTGTATGTTTTTAGTTGAAAGTGAAGAAATACACATATATATAGAGAGTAATATTAGGCATTAAAAACTGTTTCATGGCCTAAAAATAAATTTATATAGTGCGCAATATTTGCCCCGCCATGCAAAATATGGAGGGGCGAATAGTTGCGCACGGAAAAACTACGCTAAATAAATAATTAAATTGTCTAGAACCTTGTAATTTTAACTGAGGCAATTAAAGTCAATTATCATCATGCAGTGAAAACTTCAGGTCATTATCTGGGATAGAAATTTTTTTATGACAAATTTATTTTTAGGATAATTCGGTAAAATGAATTTTCGACTAGGTACTTTTCATATGGTCTTAAATGTGATTTATTTCAACTATGAATAAATGCCTGTAAGCTGTTTTAATTTTATTCAGAGTTACTACATATTTGAGCCGGTCTATGTCTATTTTTGTTATTGGGCTAGCACGTTCATAGCCCTTTAAGCATGTGGTGCGCAAGATTCGCCCCATGTGCTGCTGCGCGAGATTCGCCCCTCCCGACCCTATAGCCTATAGTTAATTAATTAGTGGATAGCCCTAATATAAAATAAACATTAATCTCTATTGTTCTTGGTACTCAGCTATGGTTTGGCTCATTCAGTTTTATATTAAATCTATTGTTACCTAATATTTATTTAACCACGGATATCATTGAGTAATTTGTATGCGTTTTTATATTTCTCATTTGTCAGAGTGAACCACTAAATTTTTTTAAAGTAACAGTTATAGAAGATCAAAGCAATAGTGAAGTCTGACAATGTTGATATCAGGCTTTATCAGAATACAGTTTTTCTGTATCTTCTCACTGAATGAACTGAAACAGCTCTCATCAGACTCACACATCGATCATGTAGGTTCTAATAGTACTTCCATGCGTACATATGACTGAGAATCGTAGTTACAGGAGACATTCTTAAATAATTTCTATGAATATCAAAGTGCTGATGCTTGATTATAGATAAAATGATTTATAAAGATAAATTATAAGCATACTAAACTACCATTGCATATAATGTTTTCAATTTATAAGATATTAGGTAATTATTTACCCTGATGTAGGTTATTATTTGTCGAATTAAACTTTTGGCATGTGAGAATATATAAAATATATCATAGGTATATGGAATATATAATGACATTCTTATAAACAAGCTGACATTGGCCTTAGTTTAATAAGTTTACTCCAAAATGTATATATTGTATATAATGCATACAATATACTGCATATATATAGTTAGTACAGAAAATTAATTTGGTTCCACTAACAACGATTCAATATTATAATTGAAATAATTGCAATAACTAACCAGTTAAAATTATATACTAATATTATTATAACATTAATCATGTATTTGTTCTTCATCAGCGCCATTTAAATAGGTATATTGGAATACAAGAATACCAAATAACACGAAATCATTATTGAAAAAATCGGTCATTCTTAATAATTATTTAAAGATAAAATCATTTCCATGCTGAAAATATTAAAAACAGGGTTGCAAAACGAAATATATAGAACAATTATTTTGTACGTTCTAAAGAAAAATATCGGATTTTTTTATTGAGAACCATTGAACCTGCCGTATTTTGAATAGTTTCTAGTTTAAAATAAGGTTCTGTGGTGAATTAATGTTTTAAGTTATTAATTTATTGGTGAAAGTGGAATTGTGTATCTATCATGTGTATATTATTTAAGAGTTCAGTGGTTATTGTATCTTATTGAAAAAAAAAATAGCTATGCTAGGCTATATATTAGGTATAGGGTAAGTTACACTTCGTCGGACACTTCCAGACGCTGCACTTTAGCGATGCCTCACTACTGCATCGTAAGCTTAATGCTATCCGGATGTGAACAAAATGATGGTGCTATATGTTGGTGTGAAGCGTATGTAAGAAAATTTGATGTTGAAAAACGTAAACAAAATTCAGAGGAGTTTTAGTGAAGACAAAAAATAACAAACAATTTCAGTTCATCGGACAAGATTCGATTCAATTTCATAAAGTCGGATGTGATTCGAATCGCGTTTCATAATGTCGGACATCAATTTAAATGTGTAATAGGAGTCGGACACGCTAGATAAAGTTGTATAGGAAACATAATAAATCACAAGAAACTAACTACGAATCAAATTTTAATTATTTTGTATTGTTAGGTATTTCATAAATTGAAAGAATAAATTAAACTATTGTTGATCGTCTCCTTTATTTGAACCTTTCTCAGACTCATACAAAATAAAATAAGTAATCTTAGACTAGTTTTACTTCAAGAGTAGGTAACATACCGTATATACTATATTAGTATTAAATTATAAACTTATAAGCGTTTTCTTTAACGTTAATCACAAACATTTTTAATCCTTAGTAAATAGATTCACAAACCTTGTTTTCTATTATTCTCTAAATTAGCTTTGAACTTAAATATTTCATTAAATATAGCATATTACGTACTAGAAGGTAAATGTAGTCGATGCATAGTTTTCTTCGTAGTGGAAAAATAAATGAATATGGTTGCAAATAACTATAAAATGAGTAGCTAGGTAGCTAGTTTCCTTAGTAAACTTAATAACAAAAAATATTTATTCTTTTTTATACCTTCTACTTAATTTTTCTTGCCTCCTCTTTTTACCTTCTGAGTCTCTATTTTGTAGCAAACATTACATTTGAAATCAATTTCCTCAATTTCCTGCCTTGTGAGTGATTCATACTCTTCATCTAGACAAGACTTATGGAACCAACGAGGACAGTGGTTGCAGCCCATCCATGCATTTGGATCATCTTTCCCGCTGTCTCCACCACATCCACAACATTCTTCTGAATTAATCACAAGATCGATCTCTTCCTCGTCATCATCGTTATCGAATGTGATAATTTCAGGAGCACCATTGTTATCCGAATCTTCAGAATCAATTGCAGTGCTGAAGAGATTCTTGCTAACCTTAGTTTTTTTTTGTTTATTTTGTTTTTTAGTTTCTCTCTCCTGCTTTCTTTTCTTCTTATTTTCTTCCTCTACACGTTTCTCTGTTTGCTTCTTCATCAAAAAATTGGCATAATCAGTTCCACTTACAGCAGAAGGCATGGACGGTTTTGTTTTTTTAATTTGTCTGGTAATGATAACCTGGTCATTAATCTGCAAGTAAGATTTAAAAGGAGATTTGTCAAATTTCTGGTAATGTTCCCATGTTAATTTGGCCTAAAATTTTAAGAAATGAGCCAAAATTGACATGTCACAGAATCTTTAAATTTTGGCTTGAAATTGGCTAACAATCTGCCAGTCTCTTGAACATGGCATGATGATTATTCAGATTATATAAGATTTATCTTGACAGTTTCAATATATTTAGGTACCTATTCTCATGTAAATTTTGGCACTAGCTATATTTAGAGAGTCAACATAGTTTTAAAATTTAGATAAATGGAGCAGTAAAATTAGGTTACTTTCACTAGAAACCTTTCTTTGACTGACAGAGGTCACTTTTCTTTGACGGAGGTCACTTTTCTTTGACGGAGGTCACTTTTCTTTGACGGAGGTCACTTTTCTTTGACGGAGGTCGCTTTTCTTTGACGGAGTTCGCTTTTCTTTGACGGAGTTCGCTTTTCTTTGACGGAGGTCGCTTTTCTTTGACGGAGGTCACTTTTCTTTGACGGAGGTCGCTTTTCTTTGACGGAGGTCGCTTATCTGTGACGGAGGTCGCTTATCTGTGACGGAGGTCGCTTATCTGTGACGGAGGTCGCTTATCTGTGACGGAGGTCGCTTATCTGTGACGGAGGTCGCTTATCTGTGACGGAGGTCGCTTATCTGTGACGGAGGTCTCTTATCTGTGACGGAGGTCGCTTATCTGTGACGGAGGTCGCTTATCTGTGACGGAGGTCGCTTATCTGTGACGGAGGTCGCTTATCTGTGACGGAGGTCTCTTATCTGTGACGGAGGTCGCTTATCTGTGACGGAGGTCGCTTATCTGTGACGGAAGTCGCTTATCTGTGACGGAGGTCGCTTATCTGTGACGGAGGTCGCTTATCTGTGACGGAGGTCGCTTATCTGTGACGGAGGTCGCTTATCTGTGACGGAGGTCGCTTATCTGTGACGGAGGTCGCTTATCTGTGACGGAGGTCGCTTATCTGTGACGGAGGTCGCTTTTCTCTGTTGGAGGTCGCTTTTCTTTGTTGGAGGTCACTTTTCTTCCATGTTACAAACCAGTCTGCAAAACATGCACAATCAGTCTTCAAATATTCAAGTTTTGGAGCAATTCTTTCCAAAAGATTTTTAAATTTCTCTCTAAAATGGCCAGAAATCTCAAAACACTCTCCAATAATTACATGTAAACATAGGGAATTGATTAAGAAATTGTCGCCAGATAATTCAGGACACTAATTTCAAGGCCATAATAGTCACCGGATAAATTTCACAACTTCATGCATCTTTTGCAGACTGGGTTACAGAGTATGTCAGTTAAAGCCAATTAATTGGCTTAAATTTCAAGAGGTCAAAATTCAGATATGTCTAATTGGCTTAAAATTTTGAATTAATTCCTATGTTCCCATGGACGCAGGAGGTGACTATTTTTTGACGCAGGAGGTGACTATTTTTTGACGCAGGAGGTGACTTTCTTTTGACGCAGGAGGTGACTTTCTTTTGACGCAGGAGGTGACTTTCTTTTGACGCAGGAGGTGACTTTCTTTTGACGCAGGAGGTGACTTTCTTTTGACGCAGGAGGTGACTTTCTTTTGACGCAGGAGGTGACTTTCTTTTGACGCAGGAGGTGACTTTCTTTTGACGCAGGAGGTGACTTTCTTTTGACGCAGGAGGTGACTTTCTTTTGACGCAGGAGGTGACTTTCTTTTGACGCAGGAGGTGACTTTCTTTTGACGCAGGAGGTGACTTTCTTTTGACGCAGGAGGTGACTTTCTTTTGACGCAGGAGGTGACTTTCTTTTGACGCAGGAGGTGACTTTCTTTTGACGCAGGAGGTGACTTTCTTTTGACGCAGGAGGTGACTTTCTTTTGACGCAAGGGACACACGACACCTTTTTTCACACCTGTTACACCCCTATTTAATTATCTCGTCTATTCTTCTATTAGCAACATGTGTAGAATTTTAAGTGCACTCTCTTGTTACAACTTAAACTAATGCATTGAGTAGAAAAATAGTACTTAAGTCATAGTTCAGAGATGGTTCTGTTATTTGATCATGATGGCCATACTTAAAAAGATGATGCTGGGTGGTTATTATATACTATATTATTCAGAGTCAAAATCCTTGCTCATTCACCAGTGTCATTGTTTTGAGTCCTTTGACCAATGAGATATTTTACAGAGTATCTCAAATGGTCAGATAATCCAAGAAACTTTGATAGATATTTGAATTTAAAGCATATTTTTCCCATATTGTCATGCAAAAACTCAATAATGTTTAGGACATTAAATAGAAATTTGCATAGTATGGAAGTGGCTAATATCACTCCTATTTATTTAGATAACTGGTGTTCTATCAATTATCTACCTATGTTCTTGTGTTAATTTTCATATTTATACAGTGTGATCATTATTAAAAAATTATACATAGCTAACTCAAATTGTGAGTTTGTTTATGATAATCTGTATTCCTCCCTCTGGATATTGTTACTAACTAGGCTATTTTTATATATGTTCATGAATTTGTTTGTTATATATGTCAAAACTTTTGTTTTTCTTTTCAGGATTATAATTATTCAACACATTCCAAAAGGAAACTAGTTTAAGAAATTTTGTATGTATCAGTTCAAACTTTAACATGTCTTTAGATGATGAAGAGGACATGATGCTATTCAATATGAAGTAGCTATAAGGTAAGTTCAGCTCTCTTTTCAATCTTAAATAAAATAATTGACACAATGGAATTTACTAGAGATGCACCGATACCATATTGTTAAATGATACCAGTACCAAGTCCAATACCAGTTTTTTTAAAGTATGATATTCACAAGTGTTACTTGCTCAGTGTAATAGCTATAAATTTCATTTGTTATATTATTTTTGTGTTATTGCAATTAGCTAAAGTGTACCTAGTTTTGAACTACAGTGTACCTAGTTTTGAACTACAGTGTGCCTAGTTTTGAACTACTGTGTGCCTAGTTTTGAACTACAGTGTGCCTAGTTTTGAACTACAGTGGGCCTAGTTTTGAACTACAGTGTGCCTAGTTTTGAACTACAGTGTGCCTAGTTTTGAACTACAGTGTGCCTAGTTTTGAACTACAGTGTGCCTAGTTTTGAACTACAGTGTGCCTAGTTTTGAACTACAGTGTGCCTAGTTTTGAACTACAGTGTGCCTAGTTAGTTTCGAAGTATGTATTTTTATTCATCTGTTGATTAATTACAGCAATATCAGCTGTCTAGTTGAACATAAATTTACTATTATAAGCACGAAATGTAATTATTCAGTGAATTGTTTATAATGTTCGTTTCAATTTTCAGAAACACTGTCCGGACCCGATTTCAAACCAGTTCATAAAACCATTGGAATATCCCTATAGAATTCTGGCGATTGAGATAGACATAGAGGAAGGGGTATACGCTCTCACACCTGAGCACGGTCATGAGCCTCTATAGAATTCTGGCGATTGGGATGGACATAGAGGAAGAGGCATACGCTCCCACACCTAAGCACGGTCATGAGCCCCCCTGATCACGAGCCCCCCCCCCCCCTCCCTGTTGTTTAATCCTTATTTACATGGTTAAACAAATGAAGAACTATGTACTTGGATAGAAATAACTGAGAGTTGCTAATGTAGTTTCACTAGTTTGTTGTACTGCACACTTAATGATTGATTAATGACCTGGCAGGGGGTCAATGGGATTAAATAATATAGGTAATTAAATAAGGATTAAAAAACAAATGGCTCGTAATCGGGAGGGGGGGGGGGGGTGCTTATGACCTACACCCCCGAGGAACGCGTTATCAAAGTTGGCGACCTAATCTCTTACTCTTCTCCCAATTTATATTTGTAAGTATGGTTGCATTTTTTATTATTAGTAACAAGTGGTACTCATTTTACAAACTTTGACAATCAGTTAGACAGGAAAAATATATAAGTAAGATTTACAATGTATAGCTTTAGTTTGCTTACCAATAAATGAATTTAAAGCTATCTACTTCACTTTTATAACCTCACCACTACTCTTTACAGTCTATTATATCGTAAATGGAAAAGGAGATGGTGTCCCTTCAGCCCTGAACTGTTGTAGCTAATTTGGAATGTATTATTTTACCATGTTTATTTTTATTAACGCTACTTGCAGTTTTGGAGAATAGCGCAAAGTTATATTCATCAACTGCGAGGTCTTAGATTTTTGTATTAGGAAGTCTTCATTTCCCATCATCTCCTTCTTCCATCCACCATCGCCACAGGTGCTTGTGACTCTTTTCGTCACAATCCTTGGTAAGTGACAGCATTCACGGAGAAGCTTTTTTTTTCATTCATTAGTATTGTCACTGACGGGTGGCAGGTGACATTGTTTATAGAGCCACTTTTCTTTCTGACTGATTCTTCCAGTCCCTTTTATTTAATTTCCTTTTGATGTAGCTAAACGATATGGCCTTTTTTTCTGAAATAGACGTTTAACCCCTACTAAATAATTTTTTCCCTAACTTGAAACGTCAATCACATTAATTCAAATAGCTATTTAGACATCATGATCATTTTTTACCCTCATGGTAGATATTGACTGGAATATTGCTGCCGAATAACGTCACATTCATAATATGAAGTATATATGCGTTAAACGCGTCATATTTTATAGTATGAATATGTGTGTTCATATTCAGCGCAGTATTGGCGCAGTCAATATCTGACATGAGGGTATTTTTTCTCTAGTGTTTCACGCGTGGCCACGGACGCTACGCGGTCGCGCATTAGTAGTTAGGACGCGCGTGTCTGCAGTTTAGGGTAGCGCCCCAGTGTAGTTCAGTGCAGTGGGGGGACGTAGAATGAGGTCCCCAAAAGCGGACAAAAATGCTCTGTCGCGGCCTTCTGCCTGCCATGATGCCGGCCCTGCGCGCCCCACCCGCTGCCCCTATCCTGCACCGAATTTTAACTGGGGTTTAATTAACCTTTTTGTAAAAAAATGTTAGATTTTGAAAAATGTTGATCAAAGTGATGGAGAACGAGTAGAAAGTGAAGGGGAATGAGGAGAAAGTGATGGGGAATGAGGAGAAAGTGATGGGGAATGAGGAGAAAATGATGGGGATTGAGGAGTGTAGTAAAGCAAACACAGCAATTGTGTATGCATTACTATCATCACGAACCTATATGATTGTAAGTAAGTGACAGTCAAATCAGTTACCGATTTGCTCTCGTGAGCTACACACCTATTCTCCTGTTCGTAGTTATTTGAGACCTTAACTTGCGAGCGTTCTAGAGGAGATATTATTTGTAATAACATGTGCTTGACCAATGAATATAATCTCTTTAAGTGTTAATTACTTTACCATTATTACCCTTAAATACAGTTAAGCTTGGACCAGAGGCCTGAGGTCGGAACCATAGTGGCAAGGTGGTTCTAGGGCATGGTACCATGAGTATTTAGTAGAAAGAGATTTATAAAGAGAAAGGAATCTGAAAATACCACAAAGTAAGATCCTAATCACTTAAGAGCCCATACACTGAGACGTTATAGTGAAGAAACTAACTACGTGACATTGGTGGCCGTATGGTGCGTGATTAAGTAATTCGAATTTAATGTGCGGAAATTCAATTACTGAAGTAAAAGATTGAAAGCTTTGTAATTTACCAAAAACTAAGTTAACCATCTGATTGGAGAGTATTTGATTACAGCAAGACCGGGTTTTGCGACCCTATATGAAGGTGCGATCCAATTAAGGTGTTCAGTTTTTGTGATAAAGTATAAAGATAATTCAACTCAAGGTCAAGCAAAAGGCATCTCGAAAATTATCGGAAGGATAAGGAGAGTACAGATGGCCTAATTTGAAATCTGAATGAGCAAAGACAATCAACAAGACTGACCAGTCTGAAAAAAAAAAAATTCTGGAAATTCTGGAAAATTCTGGAAGAAACTGGAAAAACACGGAGGGAGGAAGCGACAGTAATGGGTTAAGCGTTGCACGTTGACGAATGGTGATGGAAAACATTCGATTATAAACAACATGCAAAAAAGCCGTAAATCAACCAGAAATTGAGAGTCTAATTTGTTTAAATACTACATCTGAAAAGTATTTATTCAAACTGTAACATTCAGTGATCATTCAACATTCAGTGAAAAGTTAACAGTCAGTAAACATTCAGTGATCATTCAACATTCAGTGATCATTCAACATTCAGTGATCATTCAACATTCAGTGATCATTCAACATTCAGTGAAGTTTTAACATTCAGTGAACATTCAGTTAACATACAGTGCATAAAATACAGTGCACAGCGCTCAGTGAACAATCAGTTAACATCATAACAGTTAACATCAGAGCAAAAATCAACGACAAAACCTGATAAGCGGGACCCACTGTACATGGAACCGAAAGTTGAGTAAAACATATCACTATATGTCATCTTATCATTCAGTCTCATTTCTGAAGCGATCGGAGTAAGATCTATGTGTTAGGCCTTAGTCAGTGGTGAAATAAGCTGTTCTGTTTAGTCTAGAATTGTGTTGATGAATAAGCAGAAGGTAATTAATCATTACTGCAGCAATTATAATTATAAGATGTATGAGTGCATGCATTTCTTTTAGCTTTGCTGTGTGTCGTTATTAATTAACAAACATTGCTCTATATTAAATTATATTTCATTTATTATTTATTATTTGAATGATTATTTTTTAATGTTTGATGGATTAATTTTTTAATTGGATAGTCTATTATTTTTTTTTCTTCTTTTTTCATAATAAGTGATTACACGTGCATTACACTTGATTAAGTACACAATAACACTTCATTAGGATAGGAAACACATGCCAACCTCAGAAGACGAAGCGATTAACGCTGAGGCTGTAGAACTTAGATCTGGAAGACGAACTAAACCCAGAGTACAGAAAACTAAACAACCCAAAACACCCAAATCACCCCCCAAGTCAGCACCCAAAACACCACCCAAAACATCCCCCAAAACATCCCCCAAAACATCCCCCAAAACAACCCCAAAAAAAACCCCCCAAAAAAAACCCAAAATGTCGGTCGAATTAACACAAGCTCAACTCCAGGAGATAATTAAAAGTCGGAGTACGACGATCATAAATTCGGATTCATTGCCGATATTCAGGGGAAGAAGAAGGCCAGAGGATCCAGCTTTCGAGGAGAAGAACACGTTTCGTCAGCACCTCAGCCTATTAAATAATCATATATCCAGCTTAGGGGATAAAGATGATGCAGAAAAGAAGAAAATCCTTTTCAGGAGCGCTGATTGCAAGCTAGGAGATTTTCAAATTACTGTTAATAACGTTGTTAACGGTAAAACATTTAAGGATAGCACATACCAAGAAATATGCACGGTACTAGAAGACATATATGTGCAGAAAGACAGCAAGGATATCTACAGTGTATGTCATGAATTATACACAAATAAATTGAAGGACGAGACTACAGCTGCCAGTGACATCTTAAGTACATTAGAAAAGATAGGGGAAGTCACGGATTCTATTTTAAATGACGACACAATGAACGCCCAATTTCCAGTAAGGACAGCAACTGAAAGTGATGAATCATTCACACGCAAATTAAAAAATCACGCAAAAGATCTCATGAATACATCAATGTATTTAACAATATTGGGTCCACAGATCAACCCCAGTATCATCAAAGGAGTCGTAGAAGGACCTTTTAAGACAACAGCTAATTTACTGTCTGCTACAACGAAGAAAA
Organism: Caprella mutica; assembly: GCA_947561585.1. Lineage (NCBI taxonomy): Eukaryota > Metazoa > Arthropoda > Malacostraca > Amphipoda > Caprellidae > Caprella > Caprella mutica. The sequence goes on from CANNZV010002260.1 coordinate 319,337, forward strand.
TAAGATCTTTGCCACATGAAAAAAAAATTCTAATACCAAAGAAGAATTTCAATGACACAGAAACTTTTTTGATAGAAAAACCCGAGGGTGAGAATCAAGGCAATTTTCACGAGAATATGCTAGAAGATACAGAAGCATATTACACTTATGACATAAGAAACAGAGGAACAGCAGGTAGGTATGCACGCAGAAGTAGGTATAAACATAATCCCACAGGCAGAGCATACGTACACAACACGAACATCCCCCACCCTACCCCTACCCCTCACAGCAGTAGCGGTACAATTAAGTGCTACAGGTGCAACAAAAAAGGACATATAGGTAGAGAATGTCGGGCTCAACAGGCCAAGGATTTTCGCAAAAACATGTAAATACAAACAGAAGTAAAAAACAAAATAGGTCTCACGGGAAAACGATCGGTAGCTCCGTGTACGAAAGTGAATTGAACATGAATAAATTAGATCCAGTGCACGTTAAATTCAATAGCAAAGGTAAATCGTCACTCAACACAAGTTGTGAATGTAAAAATAAGTTCGATTTATTAAAAGAAGAAGAGTTAAGCGTTGAGGATAAAAAAACGAGCGAAACATATATAACAGTCCAATTAGTAAAAAATAAAGATGAATTAAGCGGATTGATGGACTGTCATTATACGATAAAAGGGACTTCTAAGCCAACGATAATTTTACATAGTAAAGAATTCGATTGGGAAGCTTTAATAGATTCAGGGAGCGAGAGAACGATTTTAAACAGTCGTAATTTTAATTACAAGGCGAGTCACGAGGACATAATAAAATCAAACGTAACTATTAAAGGCATAAACGGACGTTCCGAAGTAAAAGGTGAAGTAAAATTTGAACTAATGTCGAAATCCCACAAGAAAACAGTAAACGCTTTACTAATCAACAACAACAGCTTACCATATGATGTAATATTAGGAAGGGACGTGTTAACGAACGCGCAAATTGATTTTGATAAGAAAATATTAAAATTAGGTGAAGAAAAAATTCCGTTTATGGAAAAACGTAGAATAGCTACTAAAGAACTGTTAAGCACAGATTGCTTAATATCTGAGCTGGTCCTTACTTCAAATAGGTCAAAACGAAGAACGTTGATAAGACAAATAAACGAACGAACAAACAGCCGTAGTAGTATTGCGAAAGTAAGGGTTAAACCTCAACAAAAAGGGCAAACGGAGGTTATGAAATCCGAGGTAAACACGAAGACAAGGAGTAAGAAACGCGAGAAGAACGGAAATGTTCATATAAATAGCCAAGTCGTTGAGGCAAACAGCGTACAAATATTGTATGGGTTTGTCAAAAACAACGAAGCAGGAAGTTATATAATAGCTAAAAGAAGTTTCAATAGCGGTTTAGTGATAGCCGAAACACTAATAAAAATCGAAGACACAAAAAAGAGGGAGATCAAGTGTCAATATGCCCAGTTTTCGTAATGAATCCGACGGATAGTGATATCATATTACGGGACAATATGATAGTTGGTAAACTCCAGACGTACGAAGAGGAAGTCGAAGTAAATATAGCGACTATATCGGAGTGTTTAAATAATAGGACTCATAAATCTAGGTTAGGAAACGTGTTGAGTGACGAAAAACCAAAGCCATTTGAACGAAACGTTACCCCTGAACTAATTTATGAAAAGTCAAAGGTACATGCAGTTGGAATTAATGGAGAGCCATTAGTTACAACGCATGGCAACCGAGATATGAAGTGTAAAATATCACGTGACGGAAGCGCTGATAGAAGCCGTGACAGCACATTAAGTGCTGATGTAGAAAACAATTCTCAGACAGTGCCATCAGCACCAAGAAGGTTAGTTAATGCTGACATATCATGTGGAATGTCAGAGTATGAAGACAAAATGACGCAGTTACTAAATGACTTTAGAGACGTAATCACGATTAAGGACGAAAAAATCGGGACTACTAGTATATGTAAACACACAATAATATTGAAAGATCCTAATATAGTGATAAACAAAATGCCGTACCGCATACCACATAAATTTCAAGAACAACTTGAAGAAGTCAACAGGTCAATGTTAAAGGAAGGCACTATAGAACCTTCAATGTCCGAGTACAACTTCCCCGTTATCGTTGTTCATAAAAAGAATGGGGAAATACGACCCGTAATAGATTTCAGATCATTAAATAAGTGTGTCCATATACAAGGATTTCCGTTACCTAGGGTTGACGATATGCTTGGATCTTTAGGTGGATCAAAGATATTTTCTAGTTTAGATCTGAGGAGTGCATTTCACCAGGTGGAACTCTCCGAGGAGTCTAAAAAGCTTACAGCATTTGCGGTAAATGGAAAAAAGTACCATTTCCGCAAATTACCCTTCGGGTATGTCAATAGTCCAAAAGTATTTCAAGCAATTATGACAAAAGCGTTAAGTAATGTATTAGGGAAACTCTGTTTCGTATTTATTGATGACATCCTAATTTTTAGTCGATCTTATGAACAACATTTAAATGATATTGGCCAAGTGCTAATGAATTTACGTGACGCTCATTTGAGATTAAAATTAGAGAAGTGTGAATTCTTTAAACACGAAATTAATTTTCTTGGACATCGAGTCACTACTGAGGGCATCCGATGTATCCAAAACGAAAAACTTAGAGAAGCATCTAGACCAACAGATGTAAAACAACTTCAGCGATTTTTAGGGCTTGCGAATTATTTTCGTAAGTTAGTACCTAAATTTAGTCAGAAAGCCGACCCATTATATAGACTATTAAGGAAGGACACTAAATTTGACTGGACTGACGAATGTGAGACAAGTTTCATTAATCTCAAAAATATTTTGACATCAGATACGGTTTTAGCACATCCAAATTATTCCAGACCATTTTATTTATTTACTGACAGCTCAAATATCGGAGTTGGCGCAGCATTGCTACAACCAGATTCGACCAAAAGCAAAACATTAAGACCCATAGCATATTTCAGTAAATCATTAAATTCTACTCAAAAAAGGTACTCCACGACTAAACTAGAGTTTCTTGCAATACATCTAGCTTTAAAGGAATTTCAATATCTATGTCTAGGATATCCTATTACCATTTTAACTGATCACAAACCTTTATGTGCATTTTTTGGTAATAAACTTCCTTTAGACACGGCATTAGCCAGGTGGGCAATAGAGGCGAGCACATATGATTGTACCATCAAATATTTTGAAGGTAAGAGAAATGTGGTAGCCGATACCCTTAGTAGATTAACTCCTTTAACGGAAGAAACAATAGATGATTGTGAACTTTTAACACCATCTAATGAAAGTTGTAATTCAATTGAAAATTATATAGCAACCACAAGATCGAGGGCTAAGCTAAACGTACCACAAATTATTAACGACAATGACAATGACTCAGAAACAGACTCAGAAAACGAACAAGAATCAGATACATCTAAATTGTATAAAATCAACAAAGAAAAACCATTTCTAAACTACATACCTAAACAGGAAGACATAACATGGACTTTAAACAGACTAAAGACTGCACAGTCAAACGACTTTGCTTGTAAGGAAATAATGGATATATTACAGAAAAAACAATTAGGAACATCTAGGAACATAGCTGAATTTTTCATATTAGACGGAATATTATATCGACATCGGAAAATAGATACTCGGGCAGCCAGTATTGTTAATTATGTTATACCAAATGAAATGATCAATTTAGTAATTAATTCAATACATTTTAACACCCATTGTGGTTTAGCTCATACGCTATTTCAATTTCGACTAAAATATTATCATTTTCAAGAAAGATCGGTCATAGAATCTTTTATTAAAAGATGTGACGTTTGCAAAATCCTTAAAGGAAGTCTAGATACACCAATTAAATTAATGTCTGCCCCAGTAGCTAATACACCATTTGAAACAGTTTCATTTGATTTTATTGGACCTTTTATAACAACTGACACGAACAACAAATATATTTTATCAATAACATGTATGTTGACAAGATATAACGAATTACACGCAGTAGCTGACAAATCAACTAACACAGTAATTGATTGTCTAAGTAAAACATTTAGTCGTTGTGGATATCCCAAAACGTTAATGTCGGATTGTGCGAAAGAATTCAAGTCTAACGCAATTAGAACTTTCAGTGAAATACATCAGATATACAAATGTGAGGTATTACCATACTCAGCATATTCCAATGGAATTTGTGAACGTAATAACCAGAAAATTAACAAATTATTAAGATTCTATGTAGCCACAGTAGATCACAATAATTGGGACATGTTTCTCGATATTGTCCAAAACACAATTAACAACCAGGTCAATTTGACCTTGAAAGATACACCCTCATACGCTCTTTATGCGAGGGACACATCTCCAAATATTCAAGCAGAAAATTTGGATAGCATTTACAATTTAGATACATCAGAATCAATAGTCAAAATCAAGGCCAGGCAAGCTCTATTTATTCAAGATCAGATAAGAGCTAACATAATTAATCAATCAAACAAACGCATAATTTACCACAATAAGACACGAAAAGACAAAATTATACAGATAGGTGATCGAGTATTAATTAGAAATCATCAAAAAACACATAAATTACAATTAAATTGGATAGGACCAGGTACAGTATTACAAGTGAAAAAAAACAAAGCTATAATTAAATTAGGACATCAAACGATAACGAGCAATATAAATTATCTAACTAAGTTGGAAAATTTCACAACAAATTAATTAAATAATTTCATTAACATCATTAAACAGGAAATCAAATTATGAGAAATTTGAATATAAACATTATATAGAAAGTCCACAAAAGGAACACATAACACGAAGTAACATGAGTAACATGTTACATTCACACGAACACGTGACATATAACACAGTTACATGCAAAGAGTCAGAGAAATGTTTACATTTTTTTTTTGCTTACGCGAGACAAACAAACAGAGCATACAATTCATTGTTCAAACTACAATATTTCCTTTGCTCAGTAAGAGAATTATTGTATGAATTTAATTGTATGAATTTTAATTGTAATATTTGTATGTATTTAGTTTAAGTTGATGGGATGAATTATGAATTTTATTAATATAAAATTTCATATAATAATTTTAATAGGATTAATTTTTTTTTGTTGTATGCATGTTAATTTTAAATTTTGTGTTTAAATGTTGGGTAACGAATAAGATGAATTATATTCTGTAAAATTGTTTGAATGAAAATTTGAAAAAAAAAATATATATATATATATATATATTCAAATTTAGGATGAAATACTGAAATAATTTAAAATCAAATATGATCAATTCAAAATGAGACTGAAATATGATAAAATACCTAAAATGAACAGGGGCCATGGTCTAACGGTATCGTTTCGATTTCAGTGACGAGAGGCAGAGAGGACCCAGCTACCCACACAGCCAACAGCTCCTCAGCCATAAAACAGCCAGTGACTGACTCTCAGCCACTCACAGCCGGTTGACACACAGAACTGTAATTCAAGGTCGTGAGAAGTAATCAGCTGGAGCGATGGGACAGACTCAGAGCAACTTTGACCTGAACTCAGTAGTGGAGCTGATCCAGAAATCATCTTCAATGAATAAGGCCCATTTGGAGCAAACCATTAAAAACATGGGTTTAAAAACCATTAAAAACATACGACCTAATACCAGACTTGTTCAGCGACATTTTAGTGTTAATTCTAACACTACTGGTTGTGATGATTCTCGTATGTGGGTATCATCAGTCAAAAAAGATCAAGTCAGAAGAGGATATGAAAATGTACGAAATTAGGAATTTGAGGTCTAAGATGGCGACTGAAGCCTTTAATCAGATTAAGCGAAACACCCCTTTAGATTAGGGGAACTAGGTGGAACAGTCAATGTTTTTAATGATCAGGCAGTTAATATACAGGCGACAACAGTTATAGTAATGCCTCAGGCAAAACGAAGGCCAAAAATCGAAATTACCAAAACTAAACCTAACAGCATTTAAGATTTTTTTTTCCTCAAACTCAATTTGATCATTATTTTAATTTTTTTTTAATTTTAAGTTTGGGTAATTTTAAGTGAAAATTAATAATAATCGTTTTTTCAATTGAATTTAATTTTAAGTTTAATTTTTTTTTTCGGTGTTAATTTTAAGTTTAATTTTTTTTTTCGGTGTTAATTTTAAGATTTAAATTTAAAGATCACAACTGTCTCAAAATTTGATAAAGATGGTCAAATTCATATAACTTCAATTACGAATAAAAATTCATTAAAAGATCATAAAATACGATATCATAACATATGATAAATTAAAATGAAAATTTTTTTTTTGATTATAAATTTTTTTTTTAAATGTAAATGCAGTAACAATTTGTGTAATGTATTGGAGTGATCAAAGGTCTCTGTTAATATTTAGACTAAAAATCTACATATTAGGAGGGAGGGGTGAGATCTCTAATAGATTAGGCAAGTTATTACGTTTATAAAATGAAAAAGTTATTACATTTTTGAACTGAGACATATTAGGTAGGAGTAACTTAGATTATTTTGAGAATAAATAAAAATATTGTTGAAGCAAAATTAAGATTGTATAGGTAAGATTAAAAACTTAAGAAAATTTGGTGAATGCACATTAGTATTACATATTTCTAGAACGAATTAAAACTCAAATTTTTCAATTTTCTAATAATATGTTTATTACCGGTTCGAGAAATTTCAAGAGATCCAATATACATGTTTCCACTAACAGCGTGAGCGTCTGAACATTGTTCAATATAGAGTAACAATGGGTAGACAAACCAGCTGGCAGTTTTGGAAAAATGTGAATTGTAACTTTGAAATTTTCGGAAGGGGGGAGCGATGTAGTAAAGCAAACACAGCAATTGTGTATGCATTACTATCATCACGAACCTATATGATTGTAAGTAAGTGACAGTCAAATCAGTTACCGATTTGCTCTCGTGAGCTACACACCTATTCTCCTGTTCGTAGTTATTTGAGACCTTAACTTGCGAGCGTTCTAGAGGAGATATTATTTGTAATAACATGTGCTTGACCAATGAATATAATCTCTTTAAGTGTTAATTACTTTACCATTATTACCCTTAAATACAGTTAAGCTTGGACCAGAGGCCTGAGGTCGGAACCATAGTGGCAAGGTGGTTCTAGGGCATGGTACCATGAGTATTTAGTAAAAAGAGATTTATAAAGAGAAAGGAATCTGAAAATACCACAAAGTAAGATCCTAATCACTTAAGAGCCCATACACTGAGACGTTATAGTGAAGAAACTAACTACGTCACAGGAGAAAGTGATGGGGAATGAGTAGAAAGTGATGTGGAAGGAGGAGAAAGTGATGGGGAATGAGGAGAAAGTGATGGGGAATGAGTAGAAAGTGATGTGGAAGGAGGAGAAAGTGATGGGGAATGAGGAGAAAGTGATGGGGAATTGAAAAAGGGAGTGGATTGGAGAACCAACAGTTGAAGCACTTACCGACACTAAATGTTGCCAAAGTAAGTGTTAATGAATGATCAAGACGTATCACTAATTCAGTTTATTGAAATAAATCCAATCGAAATCAACAAAATTTGTTTAATTAACCTTTTTGTAAACTAAATTTCTATCTTGGAAAATCTGAGTAAATATTTCTAATATAATTCCGCCACGATATATTCCACTCCAGTAAATACCACCCAGGCAAGTTAAATAATGAATACATTATTTAGTAATTCACCTAAGTTTAGGTTAGCTGTCCACTGTCCAGTTAGGGGGAGGGGGACCTGGTTCGATAGTGATCAAAACATTTTGCAAGCAGCGATTATTGCGATCATCACCCAGCGATTATCGCCGATCACTACTTCAATACTATTCCTATGGGGCTGCTTTGCAACGATCAATTATCACGGAACACTATAGTTCAAATGTTTCCCTATTGCATGTAGGCGGTGATCATCGCTGGGCGATCATCGCAACAATCGCTGCATATGTACAAAACGTCTTACTCTCCACATATATCTTTAAAATTGTTCACAGGTATGGAACAAACCAGGTTGGAATATCCCGAGAAGGGGGGGGGGGGAGGGACAAATCTAGAACCTGGTGAAATATTGGGCTCTACAAGTGAAAATTATTACTCTATATTTTATTGAAATATGATATCCCATTCATATTTCAGTATTCAGGGAAGAAAAATGGTTTTCGTATTCTCTTTAAAATTGTTTATTCTAGACTTTTGATAAAAAAGAATAGAGGACAATTTTCACATATTTGAAACTGTTGACATGAAATTACAAAAATATACCTAATCGTAATTCTTTGGAATGTAAATACTTATATTTCCATATATTAATGGTGGTCATTTCCTTTTCAATTAGCAGCAGTAATGTTAGAAGTATATCATAGCTTCAGTGACGAATTATTATTCCTCTTAAATCTTCATAATGTCATTATTTGTAACTACACATACATGGTTAGAAATGGCAGTACAATATATGTAAAACGATGATTCTTATGAGAGACAAATTGTTAAATTAAAAGATAGAAACTGTATTTTGGACAAAATATAACTTCCTATTTACGTTCCACGCAACTCCAAGCGTGAGGTACATTATGTAAATTTGCTTATTGAAAGAAACAAAGACAAGTTAACAAGGTACGGTATAAGGGTCTTAAATCTCTGTCAATATCAATTATCCACCGTCGGAACAAAGAGTTGATGTACTATCGGAGAAAAGAGTTAGCTATATATTGTTCTTTATCGGAGTTTTTTTATTTTATTCTATTGTTGCAGCACATTTTTGGACATTTTCGAATAAAATCTGCATAAGGCTTGACCTATTTGTATATAATATTCCTCTGATAGTACCATCAGTGATGATCCTGCTTAGTGATAGGGTAAACAAAAATCACCCCATGATGGAATTATGCTAATGCCCTTCTCATAATGTGCCATTTAATTTCTTTTCTAGCAATCAATCGTACCATATCTGCCGTATAGACTAAACTGTACATAAGTTAAACTATAGATTCTGAAATCTGCCTTAAGATGATGAATGATTTATCGGGTAATTCATAATACATAAATAGCAAAATCCCTCACATCTCAACAAATAACGACAAAGACTCTACTTCTAAATATAATGTACCAATAATAAAATATACCACATCAATAATTCCAATAATGTTTGCAGAGTTTTCTCACACTAGTCTGAATTATTGCCATCAAGTGTCTTATGGTCTATAAAATACTCCAGCAGACATTCACGCTTCGTTGATTTTGGGAGAATGGTCGCGTGCAAGCAGGTATTGTATTCAACCACCCATAGGGACAGAGTCAATTCCACTCTGTTATTTATTTGACAAGTGATAAATATAATACACAGAGCTGATGCTCACATTCTGGGAAAAGTTCGGAAGATGCAACCAAATTAGAATTTCCACTAGCAAATTTATCATCACGAGCGTAGAGATTTCCAAATTCCCTGATTTTATCAAAGCCCAACATATATCTTGTGTGTCGTTAAGGATCTTGATTCTATTCTTTAGTTTACCATCCGCAGTAAAAGTATGGAAATGATTAATTCGTCTGTCTTTATAGTAAAGATGATATGTAATATAATTAGCAGTATTCTTCATTGGATAGTTTTGATTATCAGTTAGTTGCGTGAGCTGATGTTAGGAAGTCAAAGGGCAAACAATGAGCTGAAAGAAAAGAAAATTCTGTTGATAACACGAAAGTACAAAAATTATGAAAATAAATTGTATAGATTCCTTTTCATGAAAATTATCGTAAGAAATGTATTTATTATTTCTATTATACTTTTATGACGCCAGTATTTTTGTCGATCACTTCTGAAAAAAATTATGTTCTCACGATCATATGCATAGTATTTAAAGTAAGAGATTAGAGATAAATCTTTGTAATAACATTTTATGCAGCAAATTAAACTAATACTAGAAGAAAAATTAAGGACATACAATTCAAGACAAAATCGATCTTATATTCCATCCATTTCACTTTTAATAATGGACATGATATTTGTGAGGATAATATACTCTTCCTAATATTTATCAATGAATCGAGCGTAAATATCTCGTACAGATAAATAACATGAAAAATCATTATTCAAATGTGTCCTTTGAATGCATCCTTATTTAATTAAATCCTTCACTATTTATAATAAACTCTAGCAGCCTTGTTCATGAAGTGTCCAATTTATGGTTAATTTGTAGTTCTTAGCACCGCAGAGGGTCTGTCTACCTGTCCCATTTTGTTCAGTCCGTCATTACGCCTTTCTACTCCGTGCAGCTGCAGACTCTCCCTGAAGTCATGGGTCACTACAGATGGTCACACACACACCAGAGGTCAACATCAAGTGGCTCAGAGGAACAAATTCATTGAAAATAAGAAAATAATGATGCAGAAAAGAATAAAAAATATTCCAATAATTTTGTGATTATAATATTTCAAATAAATTGATTATTATTGGGGTATTAAGTCTATGATAAAATTGTTTGTCGAATTATTTTGTATTACATCTGCGATGTTATTATAATAAATATTAAATACATTATCCATATACTATGCACATGTTATTATAAAGGATAATCCATTTTAGCTTCGAAAATTATCCGATGACGAGAAATATTCTCACTAGTCAGATTAAGGTGGGTGTGTAAACAATCTGCTAAGGCAAAGTTGAAGAGCAAATACGATATTTTCACTCATCATTTCGAAGCTCAATCGTTAGGTATTAAGTCGATGGAAAACTGCGGAACCTCAAATTAAAAAAAAAACTACAGTACTAAGAAAAAGCTATTCCTGATATTTATCTTTTTCCTGTTACAGCAAAAGAAGTCATATCAAACAAGGTTCTAAAACCGATGTTGGTCCCTCTGATATATAAAATCATCTTCGAAAAGGCTATCTGGATCAAACATTGTGAGCACTTGGTATTGTATTAAGAATTATGATGCTATATACATGTGCACGGTCGTCTTCCTTCAGAACAGAACTTTTAAAACTGTACGACCTAAATCTAAGGTTGCCATCTGTAGAAAGCTCGAATATTTGTTTTAAACTGAGACGGTTAAGATTTTGAATCTAGAATACCCAGCTTTTAAAATACCTACCGTGGATTACTGACAAACCGAGATATAAATGTCTCTATGACATGCAATGTTCACCTCTACAACTATAAAGTTCAGAGAGAAAGCAATGTTGGGTCGTAGAATATCATGAGAGGTTTCCTCTAACCTTCTTCTAAATGCATCATTTTTCTCCTTAAAACAAGATCTTATATTAGAAATCATTGTTTCACCGTGACTTCATTACTTACGTTAGATCTATTATCGTGATCTACGAATTATTGAAGATTTAAAATGACGTTGAAATGAAGAGTTTCAGTTTGAAATATTGAACTGCTTTATTACCTGAGATTCTTGTATAACTCTCAGATATCTCTTCTCTTTCAAATTCTCTTCGAAATATATTGTTTTTCTCCTTTTAAATAAAATGAAAAGAATATCAATTCGAACATCAAAATGAATATAAATTATATCAACTGACTATTACATGAATAATGCGACTAACATTCCTCAAGTATTCTATATCATTTTTAAGGAATAAATCCATAGTATAGTTATTGCTATACGTTATGCTCTAATGTACCTTAATAATATTAAAGTTCATATTCGTGAAAAACAATCAAATTAATTCCCCCAAACTCCTCGGCTTCTCTCGCGAACAATCGAATCATTCTCACATGTAATTAACGGCGTCATTTCTCTTTAAAATCTTCTCTTATTAATCATCAGAACTAAAATCTGACATCATGAAGATTTATCTTTGTTACGCGATTAATTAAACTCGTAGCGAAATTAGAAGAGTATAATTCTAGTGGGATTTAATTAGTTTTGGTCTTTCTCTCCTCGGAATTCTAGTCTCATTTATTTTGATGGCGGAAAGCAGGCAACTAAATGCGATGAAGTTCTATCCGTTATACTCAGACTCAGATTTTATTGCTTTCATTGCATTGCAGTTAATCAGTTAATTAGATAGTAGAACAATGGAACTACTGTTACATGCATGCAATATGACTCATTTATATGTAAAACTAGGTGGCCGGTCAATTGATCCCCTGTCAATTGATCTCCGTAGTATTTGATAATCGGTCAATATTGTTTCCTGGTCATTTAATTCAAAGTTATAATAATTTTTAAAAAGAATTTGTTACGAAAAAAAATAACATGTATTATTTGATTACGGGATATATCCGTTTAAATGCTAATTTTTCCAATATTTTCAATTTTTTTTTGTTTATTTGGGTGATAATTTTCATTTTAATGATTTTCGTCGTATTTTTTGAAGATTGAATACTAATGAATTAACAGTAAATTAATAATATACATTTATCAATTACCATTTAATGATTTTTAATCTATCTCACATGAATGATCAAAATTAATGTATTAGTAATGGCGTAAACAACTTAACTGAGGGCTACTAAAAAATTGCAAAAGTTACACCTCAGTTATTTTCTATATCTTGAGAAATAATTTGAGTTATGTTCCACACTAATTTTTCTTGTCATATGTGCGAGTTTTAATAAGAGCAGGGTATTGTATGCCTATATTTCATTTTCCCATTTAAAATATTTTCTTGATGTCCAAACGTAAATTTAACAAAAACATTTTTTTTACTTACTTGAAAATAATATATTTATTTATGTTATCTGCTTCACCTGTATTAAGTAGTTTTTTTATTTTAATTTTTTTCATCATATATGTAATTAATATAAAAACCATAAACGAATACATATGTTAATTGTATGCAAACAGTGAATATGATTGAAAATCAAATAACCAGGGGCAAATTATACAGAGACTAAATGACTGGGAATCATATGACCGGATATTAAATGACTAGAGATCAAATGACCGTGTTTCAAATGACTGGGAATCAAATGACCGAGTATCAAATGACCGGGAATCAAAATATACATTGACCTATATATAGACCCGCTACAGGGAGAAAACATAGGGCTCGATAAATAAGTGATTCATTTATCATGTTTACATATATATAAAAGGACAAAAATTTTAACGACTGTCTTCAACATGTACGAATCAGGATTGATAATTTGACGTATTTGTATTAACGCATTTGACTATTCTTTTGACTGAAAATTTTATTGTTTAAAAGTTCTTCACTGTGAGAGTTCATCTCTAGCGGGTTGATATCTAGTGTAGCTACTCCCACAGAAGAAATACTTTGGTATTTATAACTCTTATTATTATATCAAAATTTGGAAGCTGTTGTGCAACCTTAAGAACATTTTGAAATACATGAATCGTCAAAATCATTCATTTTAATTTAAATTCATTTTGGTCCTAAAAGTTCAAGTTACATTCAAATCAAAATCTATTTGTTTCATGCAGGCATTCATTATTAGAGTCAGAATTTGGAGATGATGAGACAATCGAGAAAATAAAGGTGGGCCACCGTATGTATTTACAACCTCGTGAATATTCATTAACTCAACTAAAACCTTTTATCTTGGAAAACATCTTTCAAATATCGTATGTAGCATTATGAATGTTTTTAAACCATCATAATTAATGGAGAGCTATACCAAGCGAATATAATTTGATTAGATAAAATTATATAAGCGATATGTTAAAATTGTTTTCTTCATTTCATTTGGTATCAAGTACACTAGTAATGCAATGTCTATATTTTGTTCATGACATCATTACGATATATCCAATTTATACATAATCACGTGCGTAAATTGGGACGAATTTGGTTATCATTTTCATCATGGAAGATAAAACATTTCCAGCGTTTCCCTGACAGCAAAGAAAGAGATATAGGAGAAAATAGTCAGATGTTACGGGGAAAAATGCGGTGAAATATGGACAGTACTGATATTGCCCTGTCAGTGTAATCTGAACACATAATCTGATTAAATACATTAAATATATTTTCTCAGTTACGAAGACATAGTTCTATTTTTACTTTATTAGTAAAAATAGGCTTATAATACCATATCAATTTAACTGATATAATTCTTATGCTGATATTTTAGCTTATGATTTTGTGCAGATTTTGAAAGACTAATTAGAATGTTCGAACCTTCGGGTTATCTATAACAACTGTATTTTTCTCAATTTGATTATTAAACCAGTTAGATGACGATGATAATGCGCAAATTGATTAATATATAGCGTATCAACATTATGTGGCTGAAACTTGATTAACATATTAGCAACATCTTGGGCTAAGATATTTTCAACATAACAGCCCATACTGTCAACATGTTGATAGAATAGTTCATTTCCTTTTCTTGTCAGATTTTCTCTGAGAATATCTCAGTCAACAAAATATATGAGCTATTAATTTCAATTTAGTACAGGGTTTAAGATCTGTGTCCGGCCAAATGCAATATTGTTAATAACCAACCTCTATTGCCTTTA